>JAHZNP010000523.1:0-46646 GCA_020615345.1 Triops cancriformis | reverse complement strand
TGGGGTCGTCACATCGAGATTACACGATGTTTTGAGGTATGAAGGTTGAAATAGGTTTCGTAAGACTTACACGCGTTTCATCTCCAGTTTAGTTTTTTTTGCGAATTGGCACATACCAGACAAATAAGTCCGGTGTTCCAGATTTGCAGTGCCAGTAGCCAATTTTGGTAATTCTATTATAATCCAATCTTTCTGTGACCACAAAATGGCTGTATCTTTAAATCTTCAGGATTAGGCCATATAGTTCTCAGAATAGGAGAAATTTTATAGGAATGAATATTTAAAGTTCTAGAAATTTTATAGAATGGATATTTAAAGTTCTAGAAATTTTATAGGAATGTCATTTCAAGCAAGTTATAGAAATAAATGGTTTTAGAAACGTCTTTTTTTTCATATGTTTGCCTTGGAGATTCCGCCTGGAAAGGTACAAAGGCGTGCCAATTTCGCAGATGGTACTGGTGCAAATGTAGCTTCCCTCAATGTTTTTTATTATTTATTTTTTTACATTTCGTATAAAAAATCAACTCTCATTAAAAGCAAGGCGATTCGTGTTTCCCCGAAGTTTGAATATGAGCACGTATATATTCGATTTCACATCTGAAGAATTTATTTGAAGAAGTGGGATATATACACGGGTTTTTGCGATTCTTGTTAACTTTATGCTGTCTCATTCATTAGTGAACGAAAAAAGAGCAGTCGTTAGGTATTAGGGAGAACGTGATTGTTTAGGCAATGGGAAGGTGCAATAAATTCTCGCTGTGACAAAATCTGGTAACTAAAGAAATGTGAGCCATTTTGGAGAAGGTTGACAGATCCCGGTTTATGTAAATGCACAAAGAAAGCGTGCAATTTCGAACTTTGTATAAACCGAACAATTTTCCTTTCCCCTGACGGGTTCATTATAGCGAGATTTTATTCTAGTAGATTTACGTATCAGAATAAGCTACTTGTTATTCAGCAGGTCTAATAAAGGATGTCTCTGTCTAAAAATGTGTTTTGCTTATTCGGAAACATTTCTTCTGAACGTACCATCAATAAAGTACCAATTACTCCCTGATAGGGACAACTTAGGGTCCCAGTTTTCCTCGTTTTTAGAGTCTAGGGTTAGAACGGAGTCGTTTTTAATGAGCGGATGTAATGAAAACCAACTGGGTTTATTAGAGTTGGAGGGGATTGTTGGAAAGAGTCGAAGAGTTGGTGAAAACAAAAGGGAGCCTGGTGGGAGGGTGATTGTGTACCGAAAACTTGTCATCGATGTGAAGGAGACTGGGAGATCGTTAGACGACGAGTGTCACGTGGACCCGCGTTTCTCATTAAGTTCGACATGCAATAAGGGATTGAAGAGCCAAAAGACGATGGGGAAAGAAGAAGAAAGTCCCCCTTTTGTTGGTGCACAGTTTTTGCGTTCTTAACTGTCGAAATTTAGTTTCTTTTTTCATCAAGAGGAGAGAAGATGGTGAAGGAGTACTTTCTGCATCATCTTCGGCGAAACTTCGTGCTCAGAGTTCTAGAGACTCTTCGATGTTGCTCTCGTGGAATGTACTCCCCTGGAAGAAGTAAATGAGCTTTGTGTGCAAAGATGCAGTTCTTGAAAGGGGGAGCTGGGTAACAATAGCATCAAAGGAGAAGTTTTTTTCCCCTTTTTCTGAAAAAAAAGAAGAAAAACGTAAAGGTGAAGAGATAAGTTTTTACGTTGCAGCCCTTTGAAGCCTTTTTTTTCCCCTGTTTTTTTTATTCCGTCCTCTTCGGATTCACCTCGTAAGAGAATCTGAAGGCACGAGACATGTTTGTTCTTGAAGGTTCGTTGAAGCGTTGATGATACTGATCTTTTTGTGTTTTTTGGGGTTCGTTGCAGGAAGTGGGCAGCATTATCGGAAAGAAAGGCGAGATTGTGAAACGGTTTCGAGAAGATGTAAGTATCAACTTTGTGTATTCAGAAGTTTGTCAATGTGAACATGGTCAGCTTGTGCTCAAGAGCTCAACTTTGCTATTACACTTTGTTTGACTCGATCTGAGCGACTAATTTGAGAATGGAAGATATGAAGAGTGTTTTTGTCAAAGTTGTCTTAGGTTTTTTAGAAAGTTTTGTAGAGGAACACGTGCATGGGTGCAAGGAATGATCTTCTTTACAAGTCTTCCGTGAATTTTTACAGTGAATATGATCGGAAATCCATACATTATGATATTAACTTCGCTTTGGTTTTAATTAAGCATGGCATGAGTGTAGATGTAGGACATTAATTTTCCTTTTATTTAGATTTTTAAATGTTTGACGGCCATTTTTGAATTCTCCGCGTTTAGATCTATTTTTTGATTTAAAGAATTGTGGCTCGTTTTTTGCTCATTTTGTTATAGTTATAATTTGAGACGTTTTTCCTACAAACTTCAGGAGAATCAGCAAAGATGTGCATTTCACTTTAAATTCTGTATTTTTAGCATGTGTATAGAAGCCTTGACCACAAAGATATTCATGTTTGCGACGAATGTTTTCCCAAGTTGTTTTTATTGTATATTTTCGTGGACGATCCTGAATGGCAATGTTTTGTCTTAAAACTTTAGAAAATATGGCATATGGAGAAAGCGAGTTGAGGTTATGTCTTGGAGACTGTTCAAGTTTTGCTTCGATGATTCACGCACGTGGCTACAAAACCTTTGGATAACAAGCTTGAAAACATGAACGTTTCGTTTGTCTTTTTCATCTGACTGTTTTTTTTTTGGTGGGTTTCTCTTTTTCTTTTTCTTCCTAGTCTGGAGCGCGTATCAACATTTCCGATGGCTCCTGTCCAGAACGCATTGTTACTATTACAGGCACCACGGAAGCCATTTATAAAGCCTTTGGACTCATCTGTAAAAAATTTGAGGAGGTAAGGAACCCGGACGAGGGGGGGAAATGTCATTTTTAATTGTGATATATTGCTGTTTTGGAAGTTGCAATTATTTGATTAATTGAAAGAAAAGGAATCAAACAACGCCAACATTTTGGGCTCCCATCAAGAATGTGATGCATTTTGCGTGACAGATATTTTGAAGCAATTAGTACGAGAATAAAGACCGAACGTTGTAGTTTTCTATTCGCCTTTAATCTGAATCAGACAAGGCTGAGATTCCAGTGGACTATGATAAATAGCTTGGAGAATACCTTTTTTACTATTTTTTTTTATCCCGTGAAAAATAATCGCCAGAGAAAAAAGCATTTGTTTCCGTAACAGCGAGGTTTTTTCGCTCTAGGACTTTTAGTACTTTTTAGATTTTTCGCTCGTTAGAGGACAGGTTTTCTTTTTTGAAAAAATATATATAGCTCGCTAACATTTTTGCGGAATGGGGAAGAAAAGACTTGGCAAGGCATCCAGCGACGCAAAACTGGCAAAATCGCGGTATTTGGTTCTTGTTTCAAGGAAATGAGAAGTGTGGAGAATGAGAACGAAAGGCTGTGGTGTCTTTTTGGGACGCCTAACCAGGAGACAGATGGTTTTACAACCAGTGGCATAGTTTTGTTGGGTCATGGAGTACTGTAGGTATTTTTGGTGTTTTTTTGGCATTAACCGACTTTGGGAGGGTAATAAAGGGGGGTAAGGTGTGGTAAAGGAAGTGTGGCTTTCAGGTCGTTTGTCTTGGCGTTCTCGATCTCGTAAGGAAAGAAATGGGAAAATTGTTTAGAGAAAGCAATACGTCAACTACTGTATACTCATTTATAACAGGCTTGTAACGGACTGAATAGGGTTAGGAAGAAATAGGACGAGGGAATTGGGGGCCGCGCGAAAATGTAGTGAGTTAGAGCAGGGATTCTCAAAATTTGCCGCGGTACCGGATGCTAGTGTATTTGAGGGGAAAAAATGAAGATAATTCAGTAAGAACCTATTTCGAACAATAGCATAGAATGGGTAAACCGGTACTAGTGGTTCGACTGATCCTTGATCATCTCATCTTTTTTTGTCTTGAAATCGGATTATATTCAGCCCGGTGTTATTTCGCTCAATTTGAACTAATGAACTCGTGAAGCTACCCGAATATTTCGAAGTTTTGCAGAATGTAATTCCGCGAGTGGAGTCAAGACTTCCCTAAAGTTTAGCATCTAGAACGGATCTTGATATTTTGCTTGTATGAAAAGTCACATAAATTTCCTCATTTTGTGTTTATTTATTTAGGGCAAAGTAGCTCAGTAAGATCTTCTTTTAGTGAAGACTAGGTTTGGTTATTTCTGGCCCACTGTGGGTCTCTAATACCCGCAAACATATTATTATTAGATTTACCTTTCAAAATTCGCCACAGCTGTAATTGTGCTTAAGGAAGCTAGGATCCTGGCAAACTTCCAAACAGTAGATGTGTACTACTACCGAAGAGAGTTTCAACGCATGTGATTTTTTCACAATTTGCACAAATAATGCTAATTTCGTCGAGGAAACGAAGTAGGAAAAAGAAAGCTGACAGAAGGTCATTCACAAAAGTTCATTCAGAAAAGAAAGCGAGGTGTTCACAACACGATATTTCTCCATTCCAACGAAAGTACAATTTCTATCGCAATTTAAGCATGAGGGACAGCAATTGATAGTCACAAGAAATACAGTGCCAATGCCAGCAGTACAAAAACGCACTCGACTGCAATATCCCCAGCATTCTTCGATCGCGAGCAGAACATACTATCTTAACAGACTGTTTTGAAGTTTTGACGCCAACAGCTATCTTTATACCTATTACTTTGAGAAAAACTAAACTGATTGTAGGGAGCACAATACCTGTAATCGATTTGTGGGAGCAAGTTGTCTTTTTCTGTCTACATGATAAATAGTAACACGCAAATGAGGTATATTTAGGATTTTTTGTTGTTTGGGAGATTTTTTAGAAGTTTTGTGTGTAGTCTGTTGTTAGATTACCTGTCTTCCCAGGCATCGTGTTATTATATTGATTCCAAAATACCACTCGTATTAATTCGTTTAAGTTAAAATGTCTGCTCTGTCGTGGCGCACAGTTTGAGAGGCACTGAGTTAGATGATTACTGACAGTGAAAAGTTACTTCTGCTTTTAGACTCCAATTAATATAAGCTAAAAAAAGGCAAGGTGTAGTCACGGCTAGACTGGACTTTTTATTTTTTTATTTTTGGAACGCTGGATATTTTTGGAGATCCGGCCAAGAACGTCTGACAGTAGGAAAGCAGTAATGTTTCGTAACAGATAATTGAAAGAGAAATGGTCGCTTGTTGAGGTGAAAGAACCTGGCAGGGAAATCCTGCGGGAGGATTTAAGGCCCCAGTCGTATGTTTTGAGAAAGGGTGCGGATTACTGTCTTAAAAACATTCTCAAACTACGGACAGTAGGGCTTCTTTTGCGACTTAGGATCGCCGAATGGAAGAGCTGCGTGTATGTTGATTTTTTAATCTTATCACACCTATGTAGTGATACTATGTTTTCAAGTTATTTTTGCGCGTTCGCTGCATATTACGCGTAATTTTTCAGAGAGGAAATGATGTAGAGCTTTTATTGTTGCGCATTTGGAACGTTTTTATAGCAAATCTTTCGCTCTGCTAAAGTTGCAGTATAACCAAATCATTTAGTGGATAGAAAAGTTTGGTTTCTCTATTTGTTCAGTAATTAGACGAACAGCAATACTTAGGCTCGTACAGTTATTCAACATTTTTCATTTTTCATTTTCATCGAATTTCGTGGTGCTCTTCGAAAATTTTCGATGACGCTTTCAATATTGGAAGTAAAATTCGGATTCACGAAGAGCTTTGGCCCTGACAAAGAAGTGTGAAGAAATATGATTTTTTTATATATGTTTCTATATTGCGAGTGAAAAAAAATCAGAGAAGAAAAAAGACGCGTGAAGCTTGGATTGAGTTGAAGATACGTGAGTTTTTCTTCATTTCTGTTCCAAGTTTCTGTCATTATTTATGATGTGAAGATCCTAGGCAATAGAGAGGGAGAATGGTGGGGAGGAGTACAGGGGCCTCTGGATGGACTGAAAAGAACGTTGAAGAGGGTAAAGATGTGCTCAAGAAGCTGTTTGGTAGTCGGTGAACGAAGGCACTTGAAAAGAAAAGAAGAGAAAGAGTTCTGCTCGAGACGTGTGGCAGACAAGGGAATCTGAAACTGCCGTTATCTTTTTTCCCCCTTTTCCCTTTGAGAAGCCGAAGAAAAGAAGGGAACGTACCCCTGTTGTCTAAGGGCATATTGTGCATGCTTCAGGTCTGTCATCTTTAGGGAAAAACCACTTATATGGAAAAATCATTAATTACCAGAAAAAAAGTCATGCCAAATGATGATAAACGCCTTTTTATGTTCTATGTGTACCACAAGAAAACCAAGCGTACGTAATTGCCCTTAAGTGTTAGTATGAACATTATTTTTGAGTTAATGGAGAGATATAAGTGAGGTCTAATTAACAAAGGTTCGTAGATGATGGACTCTATTGGATATTAATTCTAATTTTCCTTTGTTTTGGGAATAAACTAGGAGGTGGGTGGTCCCATGGTGGGTTCTTCTGTTCCACGGCCCCCGATTACCTTGAGATTGATTATGCCAGCGTCTCAGTGCGGTTCCTTGATTGGCAAAGGCGGTTCCAAAATTAAAGAAATCCGCGAAGTAACGGGCGCTTCCGTCCAAGTGGCGTCCGAGATGTTGCCAAATTCCACCGAGCGAGCTGTCACTGTCTCGGGGACCGGCGATGCCATCTCTCAGTGTATTTATCACATTTGTTGCGTCATGATGGAGGTAAGTTACGAGAGCTTTGCGGTTGGTACTTTTTTGTCCGTCAAAGATAGAAAAGCCACGTCAAATTTGGCATCTGTGCAAACGGTCGTTTTGTCGGTGTTTTGTTGAAGAAAGTGGAAGATTGTTCGTCGACGACGTAGGCGGGCAGTTTTTTGAACTCACCAAAGTCGCGATTTAACTCTCGTTACCGCCTCTGTTGCAACCTTTTTTGAGTGCTAAGTTCGACTAATGCAAACTTCCACCCATGGCTAAACTGGAGCCGTAAAAGGGTACGACAATTGGGCAAATTAAGGTAGCGACAGTTAAAAGTCGTGGTGATGAAAGGGAGGAACAACTATTTGGCAGTGTTTAGACAGCAATTTAGCGATTTCAGAGAAGTCGCATTAATCGTCGTCGCGTCTAATCTCGAGTTGTGCCAGGAAAGTAGGGAGAATTTCTGTTTTAAATGCATGCACTGTTTCCAGTACTACGCTGTCGGTATTTACGCTACGTTCCACGATAGAACGTATGCGCTTGTGTCCGCAATTAATGCGATTGAAACACCAGAGGAACGCTTTGGAAGACAGTATTTTGTTTGTTGCAGTAATGTTCCAGCAGCGGTGTCAACATCTGAAAAAGAATAATTTTCATTTGAACACTGAAATATAAAAGAAAACAACGACATTTTTACTTCACGCTTTGAATAATTTACTTTACATTTTGAAGTTGTCAGAATTAACTTTCTCACCAAGCCCTTTTTGTATTTCAAATCATCTAAATTTAAGCTATTAAATAAATTTACTTTTTGATTTTATCGAAAAGATCATTAGCTTCTTCTTAAACCCTTTCTGCCCGCACTGCCTATTCTAAATGCACAGGATATTAAAAGATGTGGGGAAACCACATATTTTAATATCCTGTGCATTTAGAACGTTTGAAAATTATTTTTGAAAAGAAAAATCTCAAAGCCCAGATGAACGGAATTGCCACAAAGAAATCATTAGAGTCCGTCACTAAGAAACGGTGCATACCAAAAAAAGACGTAACGGGAAACTATTTAATATTGAAAAAAGTTTCGTAAGCCTAGATTCGTGGAATTGTGACGGGAAAAATGGTTGACTAACAGAAAATTTGGACGTTTGTAGTCGCCACCTAAAGGTGCCACCATCCCGTACCGGCCCAAGCCCCAAATTGGTGGTCCGGTGATCCTCGCAGGTGGTCAGGCGTACACCATCCAAGGCAACTATGCTGTACCGGCCACGCCGGATGTAAGTAGTAGCACTACCTCATCAGGAGCCAGCCTCCAATCGCCTTCTCCCTGTCACCACGCCCACCACCCTCACCCTCATCATCACCCCTTCTTTGCACCCACATATCACCACATCCACCAGCACCATCCCACGCCCCCGGACCTGAGCTTGGCCTCGAGTCCGGTTCCCTCCCTCACCCCCTTCTTCCCCACGCCCCCGGGCAGTGGGGGCGGCGGGATAGGGGAAATGCCACCCCAAACGTCCCCGAACGCCTGTCTCAAGGGGTTAACTACCGCCTGGCCTTTGCCGCTCCCTTCGGCGGCCCTGGCCGCCTATTGGTGCGGTTTAGCGGCCGCCGC
Organism: Triops cancriformis; assembly: GCA_020615345.1. NCBI lineage: Eukaryota > Metazoa > Arthropoda > Branchiopoda > Notostraca > Triopsidae > Triops > Triops cancriformis. The sequence continues at coordinate 38,350 of JAHZNP010000523.1, read as the reverse complement.
CACCACCGCGGGCGGTGGTGGTTTTGGCGGCTACTTCCAGCACCCTGCTCAAGCTCAAGTGCAAGCTTTCACCTCTACTTCTAGTACAGCGTCATCCACCAGCGGCCAAGGTCAAGGTCACGTGATGCCGGTACCGGCAGCAACGGCGGCGATCTGTGATGTAAGTGATAGGGTTCCCACCACAAAGCAAGCTACAACAGTTTAAAAAAAAAAGAAAAATTGAATTAAAAAAGCATTAGATAAACGTAGTTGGCATTTTTTTGGAAATGAGATCCCGCCTTTTTAACTTTCTCCCGCTCTTTTCTCTGTTCGTTTTCTTATCTCAACCGGAAAACCACCCCTTGCTTTTACCTGGCGGCTGTTTTTCATATAAAAAATATTTCATGGTTTATTTATTTTTTATATATAGAAGAATGGACCCTTTTTTAAACGAAGGGAGGACTTGGCTCCGGCTCCTCCCCTTATGCCGTTTTCTAATGCTAATAACCGCAATTTCCCTTTTTCTGTATTATTGTAGAACATGAAGGACTGGAGGCTCTCAGAATTTATTCGTTTATTTACGCTGCTATTTTTTTCTTTTCTTGAAATGTGAAAGTAGTAGTAATCGATTAAAGGGGCGGTACCGTCTGACTTTGGATTTTGACTGTCTGAGGAATTTTTGTCTTGGTTCTTTGTAAAGTAGAATTTGAGATGTAAGAGGCAATTGCGTGAAAGCTATTTTCCGTAAGTAAATAACAGTAACAGCTTTGTGTTTTTTTCCTGCAAGTTTCCTTTTTTCATTTATTTTTGTGTTGCCTAAGTCTGTAAAAGGAAAGAAATTAGACGAGAAAATAATCGAACAGGAGTTTTTTTAAATAAAATATTAGTCTCATATTCAAGAACTTTTCCACGTTAATATCGAATATTTTAAGGAAGCTTTAATTATCCTCGATGATTCAGTCTTAGTCGCCACAAAATAAGAGCAAATTGGATCCGCAGGATCGATATACTTAAGGCGCTATTTTGGGATCCGTTACCCAGCTTTACATGTTCTACACGAGAGCCTTAAAAAGTCATGAATGACCTTATTTTCGTCTCTGTTCGCTTTAATTATCCTTTAAAGACTAAAAAGGAAGGGAACAAGAGTTCCAAGTTCACCCTTGGCCGCCATTTTTAGTTAATCTGACCTCCGTGACACCTCGATGTGACCTCGGCCTTGTGTTTTGCAGAAACTACTGCATAGTTTTGCACTTGAGCTTGCCCCCCCCCCCCTGCTCCCCGTCTCTACCAGTCATCTCCCACGTGTTCCACCAGCATCCCCCCGTTATTTTTGTATCTTTAATTGTTTCTTTCGTACGTAAAAGCAAAAGAAGCGGCTAACAAAACATAAAACGATATCCTTTGTGATCTAAAACCTCAGCTGCGAAATTATGCATGGCATGATTTTTTCTTAATTTGTTAGACCCCCCCCCCCTTCGTGCTTTACCTCAAATGAGATAGTCATATTTAAAAAAAAAATAATTACCGTGCTTAAGCTGATATTTACCGTGCTTTGTTTCCCCGGATAATTATTAGGTAAGCAAGTTGACAAACAACCCGTTGGCAAATCTGGCAGCCTTGGGATTAGGCGGCTTGGCTAATGCTGGCGCGGGAGGGATCTCCACTGCAGGTAAACCGCGAATCATAATAATAAGGGCTGGTCCCAAGTGTGCGAACGACAGGAAACCTGAGACTGACGTTAATGATGGGCGTTTGTTTATCTTTCCAGCCCTGGCAGCCTTAGCAGGGGGTCAGTTACGCAACAGCGCCTCCAGCGGAGCCCAGCAGCAATCCCATGAAATGACGGTGCCTAATGAACTCATTGGATGTATTATTGGCAAAGGAGGCACTAAAATCGCGGAAATTCGGTAGAAATAAGACTTGAGGATACATTCCATTAAAAAGTGTTGCTGTGTTTAATACTACCGGTTTGAAATATTGCAGCCAAGTTAGCGGGGCGATGATTCGCATTTCCAATTGTGAGGATCGTGAATCTGGCAACACAGATCGCACCATCACCATCACAGGCAGCGCTGAGTCTGTGGCGTTGGCGCAATACCTCATTAATACCAGGTAAAGAAACATTGGTGTCCAGAAGTGCGCCGTCGTATTTCCTTTCCGTTTTTGGCCCTAACTTTTTTGGGATTTTTTTTCACAACTGTCCATGTTTAGTAGAATTTTTCTTTTGGTTTTTCTTTAATCCGTCACCTTTTTGGTTTTGGTTTTTGATTTCGTAGCATTTTTCTTTAGTTAACTGACTATTGACTCCTTTCTCTTTTTTTTGGGATTCTCACACCCCCCTTCTCATATCAGTAGTGCGTTTCAAAACGTGAAGATGGCCGAAATGAAATTTAGACAACTCTTCTTAGTGCAAGTAATTTGTTTCAGCGCAAAGAGTACCCGCCATTTCTAGCGTTTTTGACTGGGAACACTGATTGCCTTTTGAGTACGGCGAACACTGAGGCCTTTCGCGTCACCAAGTTGTCAGGTAGCCCTGTGACGTCACGGCTCTTAGATGGAGCTTTGCCCCAGTGTAGCTACCATCATTGAGACAAAGTCGTGCAGCAGATCTTGTACTGTTGTGAACTGACTCAGTACGCACTGGCCTTAGGTGAATAGTTTCAGTGCAGTGCTGCTTAGTATTGGGATAACAGTGGGCGCTGCCAACGCTCGGTACCAAAAAGTGTCAACCAGGTTCCCAATTGAAAACGCTATTAGGTTGTTCTAGAGCTGTTTCCACTGCTGGTTAACACCTAACATTTATTCACACGTATCTAACTTGAGTTAGCCTGTGGAGTTAGGAAATAATAAGGTTAGCTAATTACAATTTTCACCTTGTTGAGCCTCTTGCGAATTAGATGTCTAGCGATCGGTGTTCTGGATCATTCACGATCGGATTTCAGTGCACCTAAAAAATTTGCTAAGATTAGATTATTTTTTCTCGAAAATATGTTCGACCCAATTAGTGACAGTGAGAAGAAGTTAGGGAGTTTTGAAAAGTTCTTGATTAGCTGAAAACGTTTCAAGTCGCTATCGAAGCCGATTTGTTAATTCGTGTTTTTATGTCGATTTAATTATTGGCGTCGGAATTTGTTATCGATAATTCTATATTTTAGTCAAATTCTCGGTTCCTCGGCCCTTTTAATTAATTTTTAAATATATAACTATTTTGATCGGTCGGTCTAATAAAGCTTTGGGAAAGGATAGAAAGTAAAGATCCGTAACACCGCTACACGTGACTTCTCAACGAGACCCACCCTTTTTTAACTGGTTGGGAATTATAAGTGCCCTTGATAGTTTCCCCTTTGTGGGAGCATTGGAAAAGTTGAGACATTTCTGATTTTTTTTAAAAAAAAAAGTCTTGATCGAACATTAGTGATTCATGCTAAATTCATGAACCGATTCAGCTCTTTTGTTGTTATTCTGTAAAATCAAAGGATGATTGTACTTTATTTTGTCTTTTCTATGATTAATTATATTTCTTAGTATTTTGACGCTTGTCTTTATGAGCAAACGCACGCTAGGCTAACCCCGATTTGATTGATCTATCAGGGTATGACAAGCAATGGAAACATGGTCTTATGTCGCAAACGGATTACAACATGTTATATCGACGTAACCTTTTCCTCGCCTCATCACCATTTCACATCCTACCTTCACAGTTTAAGAAGTCTCCTTTCCTCGTCATTTTCTCTATTTGAAAGCTTTCTTCACTTCTTGAAACCTCTCTACCCTTGCAAAGTTGACTGGCTCTGCTGGTAATTACCTCAATCCCTAACTTCTCTGATTATCCTAATTCAATACCCCTCTCGCCCCCGAAAAACTGATTTTTAAAATCTTTTGTTTTTATAACCGGTTTCTGCCTCTAATGCCAATATTTATTTGTGTCCTCTTTTTTTTTCTTCCCATGTCTTCTTACATATTCCACCAACCAACCAACACCACCTGCCACCTGGACTCTCTACTTCCGGTAAAACCGCCTACCACCCGCCGCCTCCGCCTGGTTTGCCTTCATTTTGACAAAAAAAAATCCACCAACATCAAATTTCTACCATTCCACACAACATTTATTACTCACTCCTCCATCAACCCTAAACAAACAAATCCGTGATCCACCAAAAAAATGGTTCCCGCCTGGCCACCAAAAATACCACCAACCATGGGAATCCGTAACACTTCTTTCTGGCTTTATTGACCTCTCTTTCCTATTTTTATTTAATTTGTTTTCTTCGGGGGTGTATTATTTTGACTTACCGTGCGTGATTTATTATTTATTATTATTTGTTAACCAACCAACCCATTCCTGTCGCATTTCATCACTGTGGGTCGCCATTTTAGCATTGAGATTCATAAAGCTACATTAGAAGCACAGAACCAAGAAGGAGGAGCCGCTACGACGGCGGCGGCAGCAGCCAGTTCTGCTTTAGCCACCTCCGCCGCCACTAGCGCCCTCGCTTCCGCTTTACCTTTAGCGCAGTTGTTAGCTAAACCGGGTGCGCTGAGCGCGCTGTCGGGTCTGACCGGCCTGACGGCGCTGTCGTCGCTCTCCGACTTGCTCACCGGAGCAGGGCAAAGCCACACTGGCGCTGCACAGCAACATATCCAAACCACAGGCGTGCACCGTTCGTCGCGCTCGTCATACTCCCCCAAACTGCGATCTTCAGGGTCGCCGCCACCCTCGGGCCCTAAGAAAGAGAGATCGAAATTTGCGCCCTATTAAAAAAAATCACCGTTTCTTAGATCATTTCCCCCTATTTTTCTTCATTCTTTTATTTGAAAGACAGAAAACCTTGTGTGTCCAGGTGCCATTTTTTCACTGTTTTTTTTCTTTCTTAAGAAAAAGTTTGCAGAAAAAGAGAACGATGTATAGTTTTCGTTCTGCAGAAAAGCGGCTATCGTGCGCGTTAGCAATACGTTTGATTGTGTTTGGGGAATTATTTGGGGAAGGGGGTTTTGAGGTGATATATTGCTTTAACGTCTGGCGTTACTTTTGTGATTTCATTAAATCTGGGAGGAGTGTTTCTTAATACGCCGAAGAAAAGGAATTTCGGGCTTTAGAAGATTTTTTTTCTTTTGTTTGTTTGTTTTAGTCTGGAAAGTTTTCTTCGACATGATTTAGTCAAGATAGTCGTTTTCGGAACGTACATAAAATGTATGTATTTACCCTGTATGTGCGACCTATAGCGATGAAAAACTGTCGTTTGACACACTAAAAACTTGTGTTCGTTTTTTTAACCCTTTTTGACGCATTTCTCGGGACTATTCCTTCCTTTTCGATTTTTTTTTATTTTTTGCAACGTCTTTTTTCTACTCGATCTAGGTTGGCCATGGAGACAGCAGCCATGGGTATGGTGGGATATCCCTTCTTAGCTCCTAGTCCAATCCTGAAAGCCAGCATCCACTAAAATGCGAAGGAAATAAATCCCTAAAAAATGACGCGTTATATTGCAGTGTGGCTCAGAGTAAACGAAAAAGAACAAGAGGAGCTGAAGGCTTTTTTTTTCAAGTTGTGATTTTTTTTATTTTATTATTATTATTTTTCTTTTTTTTACAAGAACCTTTGTCCCGGTACTTTGGAGTTCTCTTTAGAGTTTAGGGTGATAAAGGAAGGTTTGCAGTGCCAAAAAAGTGGAGCGGGAGAGAAGCTTATAATCAACCGCCAAAGGCTATTTTTTATGCAACCATAGTCAAGAGCTAAAAACATGTTTAAAAATTGAGAAAGAAAACGAGGGTCTGGTATCTTCGTTTCGTAGTAAACGGGTGGGGCTGAATATAGCGTGCATGCATGTGTTTTCTGGGTGGAAAAAACTTTTGCGTTTTTTTATATATATTATTGGGAGGGGTACAGGGAGGGGGGAGGGGTTTAACGATCACCTTAGACCGGAGGAAGGATTCAGCAGACTTTTTCAAGAATTATACATATCACTTGAATGCGTGAATTCTCAGAGAACACAAAGGGGTGGGGTTTAGGGTCAACAGGTTGTGTTTGAGTTCCCTTTTTTTCGAGAGGCCAAAACGCTTAGAGATAGTTGATCTATCTCGTTCTTTCAGTGGCAATAAGCGGTTTTTGCTCATGCGTAATTCAACAAAGGTTTGAAGTTACACGGGGATTTTGTTTAGGACGTTGAAGGAATTTGCGCCGGGGGAAATCTTTGTAGGAAAAGGTTAGGAAAGGGGCGGAGCCAAAAACAAACCCATCTTTTGCAGTTTTTTTCTAGTCATTGTGTAGCGTTGCTATTGAGAAGTTATATGTATGACGATTTTTTTAAAAATAGTTTCATGTGTGTCGTTTTCCTCAATGGGAGGGGCTGAAAGACAACAAACAACTTTTTTTAGACATGAAAAACGTAACTGTACAAGGGGAGAAACTGGCAGCTTGATGAAAGCAATTGTCACTCGTGCCAAATCAAGAAAAAGTCACATGACGAGATTTGCTTACTGAATTTAGGCGAAAGCTAGGAAAATAGATGAAAGTTTTCCACTTTTTTCCACTAATTCATCGGTGACTTGTGAAAAGACAACAGAAAAGGTCACGAAGTGCAATATTTCATCACGGTTCACTGTGTATAACCTTCACATTGTTCTCTTGATTCTGTACGGGCCTAGACAATGTCAGTGTTAGCTACCCATCTCATTTTTGGATTTTTTGGCCCCGCCTATCCTTTTTTTTCTAAGCAATTTTTTTTCTTCTCTAGGATGACAAATTTTTCCTCAGCCTTATTCTCAAACAGGGTCATGTGTTTTTTCGTCGGGGACTTTTACGTTGTTTCACTTCAATTTTTTTCTCAGAGGAAATCAGTTCTGATTTTTTTACCAGAATCACAACAGCCGTTAAACTAGGTTTGATAACTTTTTGCAAGGAAATATTGTAAAAGCGTATTTTTTCTCTCGTTTAAACCGTTCTGCTCAATCATTTCGAATTCAAGTGTTGGTTTCGTTTCATTGGCGGAGTTTTTGCTAGATTTCTTTCGTGGATTTTTGGGTTCTAGTCGGTAGTGTCGGGACTTAAGAGTAGTAGTTAGAAATTGTCAAACAATTGAAAGATATTGCGTTAAGCGACAATCGCAATAGGTGAACTTTCGTGCATTTTTGGCTATTGCTTTAGTTTTTTGCATGTCCCGTTTCATCCAGTGACAATCTTTTGAAAAAAAAACGTTCTTGGGGGCGGGTGTTTAATTGAGCTGAGCTTTTTCTAAGTTTTTTCATTATTTTTTTCGTAATAAAAAAAACGTGCCAATGCTCATTCATTAGGAAGAAATCTTTGAGTCTTTCCACGTACATATCTTTGCACGCCATTTCTTCTGCCCACTTGACTCCCCGAAAGTAGAACTTCTCTTGAAAACAATGGAAGAAAAGAGAACATTTCCCAGTGGGAAGGCAAAAGAAAATAAAGCATACGTTGGTGAAGAAAATTTTCCCCCACCCCGAAACTATTGGCGTTAGCGTTTGTTCCCCTAAAGGCGACTATTTAGGGAACAAGGCATTTTTTGCATAGGTATTTTAATAATCTTTCTCACGAGTAATTCACTCACTCACTTTGTTAACGTGACCAGTTGTTGTCTCAAAGTATAATTCAAAACTTTTCAAGCTCCGGCTAAGAAAACTTAAACATAAAAATCTCCCATTTTACTTACTGCAAACCGTTGTGAAAATGAAGAGAACACGAGAGATTTATGGTACGATTCAAGCAATGGAAAGAAACTGCATGGGATACCAAAAAAATATTGACTTATGGATATATATATAGAAGTCTGATTTTTGCGTTCGTTGACCATTGATAAAAAACAAAGTGTGATTCGCCATTTTTTGCCTCAGATTTAAGAGTAATGTAGTGTATTTGGTTTGGAAAATAATGGCTCTGACAAATTCGATACGACATTGTTATTATTCATTTATTTATCATTTAGACCATTTTCAGGAGTGAGAAACACATACAGTAGAAAGCTAATACGCTTTCTCCATTGTTGTTTTTAAGTTATAGGTACATCTACGTAGTTTTTCAGAACCGTACGAGCGAAGAGTTAAAAACCCTCATGAAAGGGCGGAAATTTCATGGTGACTCAACAGTTTTCTTTCACGTCTACATTGCGCGTGTTATGAATTTTAATTTTTTATGTGAGTAAACAGGACCATAGAGAAAGCCGTCTTCGTGTGAATGTAGTTTGGAATTTTTTTTAGCCCTTTTGCGACTTTCGTTCCGGGACAATGCACGCAAATGTTAGTGGGGCTTGTAAAGAATTAATTACGAAACGACAAACGTGCATATCCGAGCTACGGGGTAGGAAAAAAAGTGTCCAGGAAGTAACATGCACGCAGTCAGCAATCGGACGTCAATATTTTTTATTATGAATTAAACAAGGAAAATTGTTTTGTATATAGGGCAAGACTTCGTTACCAACGTCGGCAGGCATGACGTAGTGGAGGTATTCGAGATTACTTCAACTATGATTTTTCAAGCTGTTTTCAACATAAAAATGTTTCTGGTGTACTGACGTTTGCGCTTGAGAGTATGCGCCTACTAATAAAGAACATTCGCGATCAGTTCTCTATTTCCGTGTTATACTTCAGAAGAAAAAAAAGATGCCCCCCAATTAGTGATTTGAGTCAGCAGAGGAAGCATGATTGCGCTAATAGGGGGAGAGATTATTGTGGAGTGGGTTGCAATGAAGAAATTAACGTTATTGGAAACGAGATAGGGCTGCCTTTCTACTTTTTTCTATTTCGTATAGTTTTACGATATGATTACCAAGTAGCACAGGTACGTCAAAGAGTCGTCTCCTTTTGGCGTAAGAGACATCGCCAGACGACACTTTCAACCTTTGGCGACAGCCAATTGTCAGTTGTCGCGACGTTGACACCTAACGCCCAGTCATCACGATAAGACAACACTGACGAAGTGATTTTGCGATTTCGCGATTCCTGAGCTTTCACTGGAACTCCAAAGAAGAGATGTACTATAGAAGGTCTATTGGCCGAAAAAAAACTAAGTTTTGTATAAAATAAATAAACCGATCTAATAGGCTTTAAATTAAATTAAAAATACCGTTAAAATTCCCCATGGACCATCGACGTTGCCTCGCCATGAAGTCCCGAAGTGACGACACTTTTTTTATGTCGGTGACGTAGGTTCATCCCCGTTTCGGCCATAGTGTGCGACTTCAGAATAACGATTTATTAAAAACATAGGAATGAACGTTTATTTTGAAACTGATGGTTTAAGCGTGTGTTTTGAGTCAGAATCTTAATAGCCTTACAACGAACACTGCGATTTCGTCCGTATTGAATTATTTAAACCTTTCTCCTTTTGTTGCGAAACCTGAGTGTCTAGAACGAGTGTAAAGAACTGATGAATGACAGTTCGAAGTTTAAAAGAGGATGAACCCTTTCTAATGCAGGATAGCATAAAATCGGACGACAGAGTTTTCCAGTGTCGCCAAAAGCTTCATCGATGTACCCGAAAATAATTAAATTTTAGTATACTTTCTCTTCTATAGTTACTTGAGATTATCACCCTTTGGGGTTTTCTTTGCTACTTTTTATGTTTAAATTTTACAACTGTCCAGTCATTTTTAATTTTAAATTTTAAATTGCAAGTAGAGTATTGCCCATTCTTGCAGATAGAATTTGGTAGTAGGGTTCAATGAGGAACACAAATAAAAACATTTTGCTATCACACGTGCGGTACGTCAATAAAGAACAGTGATCTTCATAACACAGTAAAGTTTAGGCAGTCAACGCTAATTCAACTGCGTGATGTAAATGGTATAGGAATTAGACGTATGTGTGGTATGCAAATTGTGGTCCAGTTATTTAACATAGTTTTGGTACTATCCACGCCGTGCGCGTTTCGCTTGTAGTCAGTGTTAATTCGCGTAATTAATGTGCAGAACACATTACCCTTTCCGCACGTCGTGCAGTCTGTTTGCATTCGGTACACGCGTCATTTCGGACCGCTGTTTTTTCCTTAAAAGTTCCTTCACTTTCGAGTGCTACTTTTTGTGAGCTCCGTTAGACAAAATTGCACGGCTTTTTTATTCTTCGACTAACTTGCAGCATTGCATGACGCTTTCCAAGGACCTGTAAAAGGATATTTCTCCAAGATTTCGAGTATCTATGTTTCAGGGTTTGTTAAGTATACACCATTGTCCTTACACCATATTCTTAATGGATTGTTAGTCGAGTTCAGTGAACATCCACGTCCTGGGTTTAATCTACCGTTAAAAGCAGACTTTTTTCCACCTCGAGGTCAGTCACCTTAGCCAAGTTGGTCTTAATGTGGTGCTTGTAACCATACGAACGTGGCCAGATTTCATCGGGATTCGATAGTCGAACCATAACACGAGAGTCAAGGTCAAATTTGTAACATTTAAAAGTCAGTGTATTTACAATAAGTTAAGCCATAAAAACACGAGCACAATTTCATAAAAACCCGTCTGATAAAAGTAACATCAGTCAAATACAAAAATCTTTTAAAAGGAACTTTTCAAACCGATCTTGCGACGATTTTCGTCCAGTAGGTACGGTAGCCTTCGAGTACGGTTGCCCTGAAGGTAAGAAAGAACACTGGTTAGCTAAGTGTTGTGTGGATTACGTGGATTAGTTAGGTAGCATTCAACATAACCCGTACTATATACATCCAATTATTATTATTTTTTTGCTACAAGTAAAAGTCAAAAGCAAAAGTGAATTAAAAAGGAATAATCTTGAACTTACACGAAACGAACGTTTCCGGTGAGATTCGGGGGTGCATGCCAGATCAGCGTAACAGCTTTCTTGGGACTATTGCTGGTGTGTGTAACTCCAGAACAGCCATTGTTCAATGATTGAGACAATGGCGAATCTTCAAAGTATCCAATGTGTTGGTTGGTCGAAGCATCAAAGGCTTGAACAAAGAATCCTTTGAATGGCTTCCCGGTTGTTTGAATCGAAACTATGAAAGGAAAAAAGAATGAAAAATTATAGAATTACAATACATGTATTTCTATTAGATAACCGATAGGGCCTACAAATTAACTACGGGCAACAGGTAGAGCGGTAAGTGCGCCAACAGAAGCAAAATGGTAAATAAAATATACCTGTTAAAATGTCGTTAGGTCTGTAAAAACTGCTAGAAGCTGATACGACGTATGGAAGCGTTGCTAGAGACTGTGAAGATGTTGCCAAATGCAAAGGGACGCCTCCATTACTGCACACAACACTCGGAGCGCCACTTCGGAAAGCATCCCGAAGTCCAATGACACCGAAGAGGCACACGGTTACAGTAAAAAGGCGAGGAACTGCCATGATTGTTTTGAATAAAACTTCTTCGTGGTATTCTAGAGTGTTCTTCAAAAAAATGCTGACTTGGACGTTGGTAACCAAGCTCGAAGGGAATGCCGAAAACTTCGCTGAACACGAAGTCTTTATACCTGTGTGGTGAACCTTTCGTAAGCTCAGCCCACTTCGCCACGAACAAGTTTTCTCCAAACGTGGATACGTGTTGACTGTATTGCTTCGCGACTGGATATACTTGTGAAAGGTAACTTTGAGTTACATAATGAATTCTCTCCATTTCTCCGAGGTTTTTCCGTAAACGAAGTTTTCCGGAATTTTCGGTGGTTTTACCTTGGAATTAGAAAGCTTGTAAACAAGCGGATAAATGATAATGACGCATAAGCCAATGACGTAATTAATTGAACAATCCGTGGTTTTATAGAATATTTTCTATGTATTTTCTGAGATTTTTTTGGAAAGGATTTCCCAAAATTCACTACAGTTTTTAGGTTTGTATCACTGGGATATAGGTTCTATACAGTTGCAATAACTTTGTCTTTTTTTCTTTCGTGTAGTATTTTTTCACGCATAATCTGCATATAGTCTCTGTGGGAGATAGGAAGCGCAGCTTCTGTTTTATGGTGGGATATCAAAAGACATTATTGGTGAACGTGAGCGACGACGTCGGACCAAAATTTGCTGTAGGACTCGACAACCGATCCACTGCAAATACGGGGGTAAACAATAATAAGATAAGATGGTTTTTAAGTCCCTATCTTTTTAACCACAAAGGGTTGAGTACTTACACGAAGAAGACTCGGCCGGAACGATCAGGAGGGGCGTGCCAGACAAGAGTGATAGCGTCTTTGTGTTTATTGTCAGTGTGAGTCACTGCGGAACATTCACCGTAGGATTTGGACCTTTGAGATTCTTCGAAAGAGCCAATCCATTCGTTGGATTGTTCATCGCGGGCCTGGAAGAAGAATCCTTTGAAGGGTGCGTTTTGTTGGGAAGCACGGATCGTCACTAAGAAGAGAACAATATATTATAGTGCTATATCATAGCAGGGCCATAGCTAGAATTTTGGTTCGGAGGGGGTTATGTAAGTTTCGGGAGGGTTTGATATGCAATTTTTTGGGGATATTCGCGCATTCTCCTATGTTCGCCATTAGAAAGACAAAAATTCCGGGTGGGTTAAAACCCCCGTACCACCCCCTGGCTTCGGGCCTGTATTATAGTATATTATTATATTTATGGCTGAATCGCTTTACTTGTGAAGGTCTTTTTTTAGTTCTGAATTTGACATCGAATTCTTAGCAGCTTAGAATGATTCTTTTAGTTTACGTATAATTACAATTATATTATCATCTACGACTTCTAATTACGATATAATTCTTTCTTGTCAAACATATTTTAAGCTTAAACGAAAACTTTTCTTAGTTCTGAGTATTGTTCTGATCACTTTTCTTAATTCTGAACAAATAGAAATTAAAATGTTAGGCTTCAGTCTCTACTTGTTTAACTTTCAAATTGCTGACTTCAACCCCTACATAAGTTTCAAATAACGAACTTTAATCCCTACTTATGTAACTGTCTGTCGAATATTCAGTATTCCTATATTGGTTATAGCTGCGAAAACAAGCTATCCTACGCTCATTTTTTAAAGCGGAAGTAATGTTGAGTTACAAATTTATTACGAGTTACTGAAGGGACTTTGGGCAAGGCATAAGGGAATTATGAGTTCCTAGAATTTTGCAGTCTTCCTGGCATTGCATGACCTTTTTTTGCTTTTGCGTGACAAACAACAAAGGAGTAAGAAATGCTGCGCTGTTCAGGACGTTCTTTGTAAAGCTAGCGTGTGTAATAACTTTTGCGGTGAGTCTCACGATTTCAACTCCAAACAAGAGTGAAAGTCGCAACACGGAAGCTTGGCGAGCTGTGAAGGTGACTTTCTCAACGTGGTATGTAAACAAACAGTATTACGGTACTATTCAGTTAAATGTGGTCTTATACGGGCACTGCACCGTCCTGTGCAGTCATTCTTGGAAGGGAAAAACCGCGATGGTTCAATTGCACTCTCGAAACATTAAACTCATTTGAAATGTATTCAGCGAGATTGTAGCCTATCCATTTGCTTCAACTAAGAGATGTAAAAATTGCAGAACCTCCTGTAACTGAGAAGGTAACTTTCCTAGCAAGTTAGGACCAATCCGCTGTTAGAACACTAGTGAGACCTTTGCGAATTCTCCACCCCAGAAATGGCTTTACATAACTGTACCGGCATAGTTTGTTTTTCCTTACGGTGACGCTAACCGTCCATAGAGGCAGATAATCGCGAGAGTTGCTGCTCTACTTTGTTTTTTTTTTACCTTTCGTTACGTTTGTAGGACATTACTTTTAATTATAGTAATTCACGTTATTAGAGAAAGTGATATTGTCATCTTTATGTTCTTTAGTACTACTTTGCGTGTCCTAGTGGTTAACGTACCCAAATTGTTATACGTGTTAAATAGAAAATAGAAACACGTGAAAGATTTAATATTAGGACATTCTTAATAGACGTACTCTACATTGTTTAAGCCATTAAATTATAACTATCAATTGAACTTAATGTATGCTTATCACAGGTGTGTGGTAATTACGTGTGCTACGCGTCGCCCGACTTACGCGAGTTTCGATCAATTAACCGCGTAAACTAGTTATAACTAGTTTAACAATTTTTGTGTTATTAAATCTCGTTGAAAAACTACTTTTAGCCGTGAAGTAGAAGCAAACGAAATCTTGCTTTTGCTGCAGTTGGAAGATGAAATATTTGAAAAAAAAATAATTAAGTGATTGCTTACAGGTGATGACGTCATTGGGCCGGTAAAATTCGCTCGATGCCTCCACCAAGTACGGCAGCGTATTCAAAGGTTGGGAAATTGTCTGGCCGTGGTTAGGTTGATTAGGCTTAGCTTTGACACAAGCGTCAATAGGACCGCCGTTGGGAAACGCCCACGCGACGCCGAGAATAAGTCCAGCCCAGAGAAAACCCTTCGCGAACATGTTGGAAACGATGTTCAAAATGTTATTACGAGACACCGTTCGTTGGGCTATTGGCAGCTTCCAAAATGTTACTGAGCGTGAAGTGCTTAAGCTTCGCTTATTTCTAGGCTTGGGAGATGTGGGCGTGGTTATGTAATTGGTCCCTTTGGCAGTTTCATTTTAGTTTCAAATCCAGGCAGGTTTTCAGTGTGACTTGCGGTTTTTATCCTCGAAGCTTTTCTTTGTCTTGAAGAAAAGTAAGTCGGCCATAATTAAAATTCTGAGGTGTTTTTCTTTTGGGGTGAATGGTAGCCACACGTTTTCAAAATTGGGTAAAGAAACAGTTTGTGTGCTACGGGACTTGACTTAGACATTGCGATCGAGGCCGGCGGCGAAGAAGATCTTTGAGGGTTTTGGTTTTGGATGCTACGCCAGGTAATTAGAAAGCGGTTGGTCGGTGCTGTGGGGGAAACAGACGCACCAGGCAGGTCGATAGTCGAGGGTCATTTTTCAAGTGAAAGTAAGAGAAACCGCACCCCGCGTTTTTTTTCACGTTTTTATGGTGATCTAATATGGAGGGATATACCTTTCTCTCCTTCGGTTTTCAGTCTATGCCCTACTACCAGCCTAATGATCTAGTCTGACGGGTTGGTTTGTTCTAAACAGAACGAAAAACACTTTCACTTTTCTACAGACCTCTATATTTCACCCTAGTACACCAGACCACAATTGAGGCATATTTTTATTAACTTTTTTTTATAAAGAAAATATTAATATGTATTCATATTAGTTGTTTAAAAAGTGAATGTAGTGAAATATGCGAAGAAGTCTTGAATATGTCGTTATTACAGTACTTGAAATGGCACATCAATTATTTCAAATGAATAAACTTTTAAACGGTCTTACAATGTTTCATAAATTTTTGCTTCTTACTAAACCTAGAAAGAGTTTATTTCCATACCGCAAAGTTTTTACGAGTGTTTTATGGTACTGAGAAACGAAACTACTCGAAGCTACGAGAATAGTAGTACTAGTGTACGAAAACAGGTTGAACAAATTTAGAATTGAGGTAGTTGTCGGCAAGATGTTGTCAGGAAATCATGCCTGTTTAACAGTCTTGAAAACAATCGAAGTCAAGAATATTTGCAAATAATTGCCCTTTGAAACAGTCGTGTATTTTCAACTTCGAGGTTCAAAATTAAAACATGCGATTCGAGGTATCAAACTATTGCTTAAACATACCGAAATATTCTTTTATAACTCTTCGACGACTTTACTTTAAAGTATATAAAGTGCTATAAGGCACTAACTTTGGAAACATGTTTATTTGGGATCTAGCTCGAATGTTCTTAATTTTAATTAAAGAATTTAGTTACTGTAGTAAAGAAAAGGCTTTTTTTGGAAGCGCGCTGCGAATTCTTAAGGAAGCGTCTCGGTACTTTCGGAAATTGACGAACGAGTTCTGGCTCTTCCGACGAAATATCCAATAACCACGACGATCATCAGGACGGCTAAAATGATACCCACAATGAGAGGCACTGTATCGTTCCTGTAAACGCAATCTGTTTCGAAAGTAAGCGTGAGTTGGGAATTAACAATCAGGTCAGATTTCAGATATATATTTTTTTATCTGTTTACCTTCCCAACCAATACATTCACCCGAAAGTTTATTGGCCTCTTGGAGCCATTCGTATAACGGTGCAAAGTAGTTAATAATGGATTGGGCGTCCATTTTTCTCGAACCTGTCATATTATACAAAACGTCAGGCCAGGGTTCGGAAAATCCCGGTTGAAGCATAGCTCTGAAGCATACAAAAATATCAACGCTTATTTTCCGTATATTATATAAGCATGATGGGAATACTTGAGCAAATCGCCTGCAGCCGTGCTGCCGTCAAAGTCGCATTTATATAACGGTTTGTTAGGATCAGCGGGATCATACTGCCCTGCAGCTTTGCACATAGCTTCGTAGAACTGGAATTGCACTATATAGCTCACGAAGTATCTATAGAATTAAACTTTTTATGTAAGAAAATAAGTTCTCCGTCCAGGTACGATTTACCTAATATATTCTACATTAGCAGGAATATGAAATTTGGCGCCGGGGTCAAAGTCATTTTCGCTTCGCTCGACAGGTGGCACAAGACCTTGCAACTCCAGTCGGAGTTTCCACCAGTCAGCGTTAAGCTCGGTGTTATCCGTTGTACCGTCGAATACACCCCATCGCCATTTGTCCATTAGATAGCCGAAAGGCAGAAATGCGACCTGAAAGATATCTCGACATTAAGGATTGTTAAAAAATAATCACGATGAAGTGTCGCTTTTTAATGTTACAAAATGAAAATATGGAATAAACACTATAGCTGTTGACTAGTTCCTGCAATCTGTTTCGTACTTTATCAAGAGCTTGTTTCATCATGTAGTTAAAATCCGTGGGTGACATGTCGGCCGGCAAGTCAGGCAAATTGTCAAATCTGGGGGTAATATTGAAGTTATCGTTATCAGTCTTTTCCAGCAAGCCGATTTTCTGCAAATGGGCAGGTGTGGACACGGACAATGCCAGGCAGTCACCGATAGCTTCGTGGAATCCTAGAATTTTTCCCGATTTTAAAAACATATATGCTTATTACGATAAAACATGTTCCATTCTACCGGGGTTGGCACCGTTGCGGAATATCCAGTGTTGGTTGGCATACTGCATAAAATAGGCCGTGTGTCCCATTTCGTGATGAATAACGATCAGATCTTGCATGTTCACGTTGGCGCACATTTTGATCCTAATCAAATACATTAACCTCATTCCTGTTCATTTAATTCATTTCGAGTGCGACGGAAGAAATATTGTTCGTATTCAGCAAACGAGAATATAGCAAAATTTACCGGAAGTCATCTTCTTTGAAGAAATCTTCCGAAGAAGCGTGGCATTCAACTTCTCTTCCATCTGTCGGGCGCGTCATTAAGCTTTTAGTCCAGAATATGTCCGTCATTTTGGGCAAACCCAAGCTGACGAAAAATGTTTCAGAGGTTTCAAACATCTTGTTCGCGTCATAACCCTGAACAGGAAAAACTATTTCTCACTGAAGTTTAATTGTAAATTGTATACTTGTTCAATCATGGCGGGAGTGGCATCAATAGGATCCGCTTCGTAAGGCAGCACAAGTGGCGCAATATTCACCCAGGTTTGCGCCCACATATCACCTTTTGTAACCAACATAATTTTCGTTACTTTGTCATACTAACTTAAGTTGAATAATTTGATTGGCTTTGCCCATAAGAAACTAGCGAATTATATTTGAGGAAATAGACTCAGTAAATTCCCCGTTTTTCGTTAAAATGTTAAACTATGCTTCGAATAAATTTAAAATTGCATTGAGATGAAAGGCAACTTTTATATTTTTAATTGTAGTATTCTGTACGATAATTTGTTTTACCTAAGATGTGTGCAGGCAAAGGATCTGTACGACTAACTTTCTCAGTGTAAATTTTTTCGTTCATAATTCGGCGAACGAATGTGTACAACTGTACATACAATGGTTTAACCGCCAGCCATAGGTCATCGATTTCCTTCTTAAAGTCTTCTTCGCTATATCCTTCGAAAAGGTACCATTCATTCCACATGGATCCAGTATTTGGGTAACCTAATACAACTTAATTGTATTATTTTCTTTCGGTACCAACCCCTTACCATTTTCCTCAGCAGCTTTGTTGTTCAACGCCACGAAATCAGTATAGTTTTGACGAATAGGTTTGCCGGCCGCATCGCGCCATTGAACCCACATATCAAGTAATTCGTCGTAGTCGGTGGAGGTGGCCATAATTTCAGTCAAATCTATCGAAAATTTAAGTCAAACTATTGGAATTGTCCATGCAATATTATTGGAAGCTTAAGGTGAATTGCAAACCTTGATCCAAATTCAGATTGCAGTCGCCGTCTCCGCGATTGTGTGGACAAACTCGGGCAGTACTGTACACTGCTTCCATTTCACTTCCTAGTTCATTGAACTAGAGAAATGTATTATGTAATTATTGCTTACTAACAGAATCTGATGTTATCATTATACTTTCTCGATGTCTTGGCCTTCCAACACAGAAGTACCTAAGATACCTAAGTACTTAAGTTCGCGTTTAGTTTTAGCGTCTTGAAAATTCGTGTAATCGATTTGTGAGACGTTTTGCCAAACCAGCTTCTGCCACGCAGCGAATTCGATGTTCGCAGTTTGCTGCAATAATTCAACATTCCACGTTCAGATTTCTCTTTACAATTTAACTCGCGTCAAATTTTTGTTACCAATTCCTGGGAAGATTGATCCGTTATGTTGGTTATGTACGCCCACCTAGACTCCATCTGCGCGTTTGCGTGGAGACAATATGTCGGATCTAATGCCGCTAAAAGTGTGCGGACAGTGTCTTCGTCGTAGTTTTGGGCAATACTTGGTAGGCCTAACGTCGCGAAACTGAACCACGTTACCACCAGCCACCATTTTGCCATGTTTCGCACTATGAACCAGTCAACGTTTCAGGGAAAGAATTCGAATGTACCACAATAGCAAAGAAACGGTATGTACCAGTTTACTTTGTCCAAAGAAAGAAGCTCGCGCTTCAACGCTTATCACTTTCACGTGAGACTTAGACGGACCTGTCAAGGATGTTTTAAAAGTTCAAGATTAGATTCATATTTGATAGATTTACTGCAGTATCTACTGCAATGTCGAAGTTTGAGGCCCTTATCCGAGCTTGGAAATCTGTTTACGTGTCCCAAGAATGGGATTAATTCTTTTCATTTGTAATGGGGCGGAGAGTGATGTCAGATTACGAGCGATTGAATCAACACAAATGCTCTTCGATTTTATCGTCACAACGAGAAACCTGCTATCACTAACACTTAACATGAGATGTCTTCTATTTATGGAATTTAAACGGGAAGGTAGATAAAAATCCTGCGAAAGTGACGAAAAGTGTACAGTCTTGTATTCAAGATCCTAAAACTATGCGGTGCACTAGGACTTAAGTATATAATGTAACCCAAAAGGTGCGTCGTCATTGGGTCTGGGGCAGTGACGGAAGTCGAGAACGTGACAATCGAAATAAACTGAATTGAGTTTGCAAGTTTTCATAAGTTGGAACCTATGGTTAAAAAAATTAAGACGTTTTTCTCATCACCTCCCTTTAATAAATTATCCTTTAATAAAATTACTGTAAACTACCCATTCCAAGAACATTCATGGGGCGCTAGCGAACCAGTTCGTTTTTGCTTTTCAGTCTTTAGTTGTCTATTTTCAACTATAGTTGGAACTAATCAACAAAATAAGTATGAAAGTGTAGTTCAAATAAGAAAACTTGAGATACTTTGAGATAGTTCGTTAATATGGATCTGATTTGGATTCAGTTAAAAACTCGATCAGGCTTAAGAAAAATGTCTGAATCTATCTAGAGTCGGCAGAAACATCGGATCAGACATTTCTGACCAAAGCCGTTATATTGTGAGGAGGCAGTTAAATAGACGCATGTAGGGGACGCTTATGGGTGCGAAAATCCGCTTTTACAAACTCGCAGCTGTTTCACAGTCGCTTATAGAAGTGTGTAAAATTCAGGTGTAACAAAACACATCTTTGTAAACACTGGTTTATACCAACACCTTTTGAATGAGCCTTATAACGCTAGGAATTCTTGTGTAGAATATAAGTGCCTGATAGCTCAGGTGTGTAAACTTTTTTATGTTTTGGAGGGTGGGGGAGCGAAATCGAGTGTGGGAGCCTTTTGTCAACAGAGGTAGGTTGTCAAACTGGCCTTTTGTCACCGATTGACCTGCGGCATCACATTTGTATTATATAGTTCCCTATATTTCGTATACATTCATCCCGCGAAGAGCAGCGCGTACTGTAAATGGAGTAGGGGTTGCAACTTAACAATCCTAGTATTACTTTATCCGTTAAGTTTGAAATGTGACACTTATATGGCTCAATGAGTTACACTTTGTTTCTTTCAACTTCTGTCTTTAGCGTTTTTAGGCTTCTTATAAGCCCAGAAGTCATTCAAATAACGGGCTGAACTGAAGTGTTCTTTGTTTGTTTATGCTCTCGTTCGTACATCTCAGAAAGAGCGAGAGCAGCAGAAATGAATGTAAGTGAAATTAACACCGGAAATCGCTGTCTTTTCAGATAAGCATTGACCAGGGCTAAACTACCAGATGTGATAGAAGCCTTTTTTAAACTGACTACATGGGAAATTTGCGTTGACGACTTTGCAATAATTCTTATATAACTTTCACATTATTTTTTAAATTATTTTTTGTTACCCGATAAGACTCGCAAATGTCGTTGATAAATTTTTTAATGCCAAAAATGTAAACAAGCCACGGATTCATTACAAATTAGAGTCACAATTCTTTAAAGATGTGCACGATTCGTCAGTAGGCATTATCAAGCAAACCTTAACTATCGGAAAATTATCCAAACACACGGAGTGGTAATGCAAAGTGTTGAACGCAATTTTCCCGCGTATTCATAAATGAAACACGAGTTTGAGAGCCTTCAGATTTTTTTACTCGTATTTCGTTGTAGGCTTCCGCCTGTTGGTGGTTCTGCCACCAGTAATAAAATAAAAACTTAAATAATGGCTGTAATAATAGCTGAACTAAAAACTGAACAAGTAAGACCTAATAAAACGGAAAGTTTTTTCTAACTATTGAAACAAAAAAAACTAACAAACAAACAAAATACTATAGTAATTAATGTGAATCGAATCGGTTAGCCTAAACCTTCGCCAATATTGGCTTGAAGGATATGAGCGTTGTTCCTGTTTTGGGCCAATTATATAACTTGAGCTGCAATTGCCATAAAAAACTGAGTTAAAAGCATTGGTAGCACTTTGAGATTAAAATAGTAGAGAACTCACCGAAAGAAAACAGATTCGTAGCTAGGGGAAGTGCAACTGACAGATTCAACTAGCAAACCAGAGGTTTGCCCAATTGACGGACAAGGATTTAAATGACAAAGCTGGAAAAGAACCTCCAAATTCCTTTTTATTTAAAATTGGGATTTAGCTTTCAACCAGGAACTAAGGGATTTACAATTCTTTAGAAAAGAAAGGTAAATAAAGCCAACAGTGGCTTAAATTGTTGGCTTTCTAAGGTAACTTCCGTTGATTAATATTTCTTCGGAGCAACGCAACTCTTGCACGTTTAGGAATACGTTACGCTAAAAGTGAAGACCTGATGAATTACAATAACGGCATTTTGTAAAATGTTACAGATCTGTATGTAAGGTAATGAGAAAAAAACTGTACTTACCAAACCAGAGGTCTAATTAAGCCTTTCGAGGCTGATTTACTTTCATTAAAGGGTGAAGGGGCTTGAAACTTCAAACAATCGCTGTGCACATAAAATGGAGACCGCGAAGTTTGGAACCATCTGTTATTTAAATTATGTATAAATAACACAATTAAAGACGTAGATGTATTGATGCTCACATTTCCATCATTCCATTGAGGCTGTAGCCATATATTATTTGGCTTCATATCTAGATTTCGCAATTCTTGTAAAACTGGAATGAATATCGTAGTTTGACAATTAACCCTTTTTTTGCTATTTACTGATCTGAGGTGGCCTTTTTAAAATAAAGTGAATTTCTATAATGGAATATTGTTCTATTCATGCAATCAATTCAGAGGTGTTACTCATACATTTTTCTGACAAGGCGAGCACTTTCACAATTCGCGGTTGACCTTCCACTTCGTAACCCGATAGGTAAACCCCATCGTCCCTTAATGAATGTAAAACATTCATTAAGAATGAATGCAAATCAGCATCGACAGGCTTAATTAGACCTCTGTGATTTGGCAAGTACAGTTGTTGTTGTTTGCTCATTACTGTACAATAGAAGCCCTCTCGTCCGGTCTGTATGGGATAATTGAAAACTGGTAGAACAGCTTTTTTCTCCAAACAGGTTGTAGTTTTCTTGTTTTTTTAAGGTTTGCCCACCTCGCGTGCACGAAACTTGTGTAAAACCAAATTCTGCGACGACAAAAAATGCTAACCGGCGTCGAACTAACTAAACGAGCGTTTTGCCAACTCATCAGTCGCAAATCAAATAAAAAGCCACTAAGGCTGCGGTCCCACTAGCCGAATAACCATGGTTATTATAACCTTCTCTTTGGAAATCGCTGTCGCAGGAATAGGAAAAGTCAGAGGTTTCCAAGGAAAAGGTTATAATAACCATGGTTATTTGGCTAGTGGGACCGCAGCCTAAGTGTGGCACAAGACAATGATTCTGAAACTATAATAGCCTACATTATTTACAAAAAAACACTTAGACTAAAGATTGCCACGAAGATGAAAAAAACTAACCGAGAAAGTATACGAAAGATTTTATTATAATTCTTAGTTAATTATAATGTATTCCTTATTCCACATTACATATAATGTGAAGGCGTACTTCAATATAAAGGTAGTAGTCAGTGGACTGACGCGAAACATTTTGACAACATAAATCTAGTTAAAGAGAGACTGGATAAGAGGGCTTCTGGTGTATTGCAGTTCAATAGTCCTAATTATCAATTTTTCGAATTCTAATTTAGAAAGTTCGTGATACAAATTCAATGGCACATTACGCAGGAATTCAGCGTCGCAAAGTCGATCAGAGAAAGTTAAAAACAACTGCAAAAAAGCGACATTACTGAGTTACGGTGGGATACAGAAAGGGGTGGAGGCCAAAGCGTAGGTAAAAACGCTGAAGCAGACAAGGCACATGGCATGCTGATGGTCCATAAAGAAGGCGTACAAAAGATTGTCCATGACAGATCGCCGCGATTATCTGACATCGTACTAAAAGCGCAGTTCTTGCTTCCGCACTCACTTATGTTTTATTTACACATTTTTTTCTCCCTTTCTCTCTCGCACTTGCCCACTTACCTTTTCTCCTCTACTGCGAGTGGATAATATGAAAAGAATATGCTTGGGTAAAAAGAAAGCAATCATCCCAGGATGGGGCATTCCATTATCGTAAATTTTTCCGAGGCTCTAGTGCTTATAAACACCAGGTTGAGAAGACTCCACAGCGGTTATGATCTTCGCGTTTCCCCTTTCTTAATAGGCCATCCATTTCACGTCAAGTGGGCGTACTAAACGCTCCTTAACCCCTACAAAAGCCTCTGTACCCCTCTCTTAAAAAAGTGGGGGAAAAGAAGTACCCAAATATGTTATTTTCGGTTTCTTTTTATCACCCCGTGTTGTGGTGAAACCTTCATCCAATTCAGGTGATCCAAATGATTGGCAATAGAGAATCTGAGGTAAATGATGCTGAGTAAAGGCAAAGAATCTTTTATTTCTCAGCTGGGAAGTTTCCCAGGCTTCAGGTATGGGGTGCTATTTACTATCCCAGAAAGGGGGGGGTGAAGTGATCGGGAGGGGTGGTTTGATTTGGCAGAGGGATTTTGACGACGTTTGGAGGTTTCTTCTTTCAGGAAATTATGAAAAGATGCTGTAAGGATAAAACGATCTGTTTCGATTCCTTTCTTTGGACGTTTTTGGAGCACTTTTATTTTTGCTCTGTCTGGCACGTGGCACAGGCGAATTTGCCCGCAAATAACACCTTTTGACTGGCTCTTGAACCTGTCTCTTCGAAAATGGTGTTTACCGCCAAGAGGGTGTGAATGGAAAGAGAGAAAGTGAGCCAATAGGGGGAAAACAAGAGGGGGAGTTGAAAGAACAAGAGTTGACAGTATGGTTAATGGACATACCTGGAGGTTTTCAGCCAACATTTGGGTAAACACATTAACACACCCAGTTAGCCTACCGGGACTCGAGCAGTTTTGGGACCAGGATCCATCTGTCACGCGTGAAGAGTTTCAATAGACTCCCCGCTACCCTTAGACCACCTCAACACTTTAGAAAATCTCGCAAACAACTTTTGTTAATGCGACAATCACGCTGAATTGGATGAAAACGATATTTAACTAAAATTATTTTTTTAAAAGGATATGTAATATTTTTCTTTAAAAAATCCACAATTTTTTCATGTAATAGCAACGTTGACTTTTGCGGATTTTTCTTTAAATGTTTCTCTCAAAAAATGTTTTCATTTTTCTAAGTAAAAACTCAACAGCTTCTTTTAATGTGATAATAAAGTTGAATTTGACGTAAAACGATAATGTAATCGAACTTCATTTTAAATAATAAAATTTATTTACTGTTTAAATAAAAAAACACAACAAAAACATTTCCTTTTAGCGCGATATAAACATTGAATTGGACGAGTTTTGTTATCTTTGTTTAAAACATGCGAAAGAAATGGTGTTAGGCTGTATAAAGAGGAATTATCTCGTAAATTTTGTTTTCATTACCGCTAATTGGGACTAGAAGAATAGAATAAACTTTATTTAAACAAAAATTATATCCAAATCTTGGGAGTGAAAGAAATGGCTTCACACGTACGGTACTAATTCATTGCGTAATTCTACAGTCTAGCACCAAGGCCTTTAAAAGTGGGCGAGACCAGTCAAGTACGGTGGATTGAAGGTAGAGTTTGTTATAAAAGGAGTAATAGCACCACCATAAAGAGTGGTACGCTAAAGTGGAATTACAAGTATCTCTTGGATTGTTCTGCCAGAAAGGCCATGTGTAATTGCTGGGTTGGCAGTGACATTCTTTAGAGCGTGGGAAAGTGGTCTAGTTTTTTTTCTTATCTTTGTTTAAAAAATGCGAAAGAAATGGTGTTAGGCTGAATAAAGGGGAATTATCTCGTAAATTTTCTTTCCATTACCGCTAATTGGGACTAGAAGAGTAGAAGAGCGAAAAAGCAGGAAAAATGTGTTCTTGTCATTATCTGTGTAAACCACTTGCCAGTAAAAAAGTGCTGCGAACAGGCCAGCACCTTTTTTTCAGGCGTTTTAATACAGATTGGACTCCATTAGAGGGATGTCCTAGACAAGGATAGGTTGCTCTGCATCTCTGTACCATTAGACAAATAAGAGTCATAAAAACCTGCAGGGAGAACAGGGTGTTGGGAATGTTAGGTATACGTTGGGAGAAATTGAGCGTGAATAGCCGCCATTATGGTTGTTCCCCAGAACCGAGAACGATTTGCTCAGCGAGGGGATTCTATGAACATAAATACTGGACGTGATTTCTCTGGCCAGTTAAAGCTACTACATCGGACTGCGTGCACTAAAGGAAACAAGAAACGTTTTGAGTCGAATGCGTTACCTAAACGAACTTCTCGTCCTTGATAATTGAATTATTTCAATAAAATATCCGGAATTTAAAGTCGTCGTGAAAACAAAGAATTTCAACTTTAAATAAAGAAGTGACCTCGAAGTAAAACTTCAGTGTTATTTCTCTCGGTTTACAAGAGAAGCAAATTCCATATTTGACAAGTTGCCTTAATTTTCCCACTCCTGAGAGAATGGCGTCGTATCAGGGCCGCCATTGTTGGTCTGTGTGTGACAGGCGGGACTGGCAATGATCAAGTCTTTCAGGGCGGGTCTTTTGTAAGATGTTCGGTCGTTCCATGCATGCAAAATTTGTATATTTGGGCGACACTTTACATAAACTGCGCTGTAGGCCTATACATAAACTAGTCCACTAGTTTACCTTGCGTAGTCTTCAAATGCTGGAACTGAACTTCGCGGCTTTAAAAAAGGACCATCATAGTGGATTGTGACAAGCATGTTCTACTTTTAAAAGAAAATATTTGGCTTGCAAACGTCTCGGAGATAGAAACCGTATCGTGCGTTTCTCCTCTGAAAAATTCGATTTTTAGTACAATACAAGATTCCACACACAGAAATACTTTTTTGTTCTTCTATGTCCAGTTAATCCATTGACTACACTGTAGAATAGTAGTTAAATTTACCAGACTTTTACTCTGAATTCGACCTAATTTTACACAAAATTCTTTATTATTTTTTACCATGTATGTTTTGGTAAAATAACACTTATTTCAATGTCTTTTTACATAACTTAACAAAGTAAGAATAAATATTATGCATTGTGTATAAATTTACCATACCTTTTTGTATATTTGCAAGAAAATATCGTAAGTTCACACGCTTACTGTTTGTTAAATTACAAATGTTTGTGTAGTTAACTTCCATGTGACATTCTTAGTAAATATCTATATTAATTATTGCAGTTCTACACATTTTCCTCATAGTTCTAAATTACATTTATTTTGTGTAAAAATACGATATCCTTGTAAAATAATTTCTTCTACTTCGCTTGTGTAAAGAAAGTTGTATTTTTACTTTATATATAGTATATGTATTCTTACTAATATAAAAATTTTACTCCTTATTTGAATCAAACATTGTTATATCCAAATATGATAATTACTTGTTAAAACAACAATTATTCTAACGGAAATTTATGCAAATTACACTAATTAGATAATGGTTGCCTGTAGGAATCACTTTGCCTATCGTAGTCGACCTTGCCGTCATGTTTCTTGACATCTCTGTGTTCTACGTTTTCGCGTCCTTCCCTTCCCTTATTATTTGCCATATTAGGCATGCTATAAGTCACATTAGATCTTTACTTTCATTCCTGTACAACTAGCTGCTGTACAAAGGCGTCTTCAACAATGTAGCTGATTGTGTTCGTCATTTGTGTGTGCCATTACCCTTTTAATGCGTTATTGTTTGACGCTACTAATACAGTTTGTGCACTTGTGACCTGTTATGTATTTTTTAAGTGAATTTTCCTATTACGTACATTTTGTTATTCTGCCACCTTGCCCTTTTAATGGTTTTCTTTGTTAGTGTTGTACTGTTATTTTTATTGATGTTGTAAATTGGTTAATAATTGGTAAATTGGTAAATATGTTAATAGTCGTCCATTTATTGGTGGTTTGTGTTTCCGCGTTTTGCAGTTGTCTTTTGCTTACGGGAATTTTGTGATAGTGAAAACAAGCTGATCGAAGAACGAGTCTGTGTAATACATGAAAAAATATATATTTTCGTTTTCAGAATTTTTAGATAACGATTTATCATTCGTCAAATAAAAACATTGCTAAATTTACAAAAACATTAATAGATGCTTTGACAACTATAAGTGTAAATTTATCTAAATCTGTGGTAAAACAATTGCAGTGAAATTTTTTTCTTTTACAAAACTTATGGCATAACAAGTACAAACATGTATGGTAAATTTACGACATTCATAATATTGTACATATCTTTATGATTACCCTTGTAAATTTACCGTTTCATTTGTATATCAATTTACCAAAGTATGTGTAACTTTACCGAACATTCACGTACATGTAGTTGGTCCTTATATGAAAGATACATGAGTTAAACGTAAACCTTGTGATGTTTTTGAAATATAAAGGCTTGCAAAGAGCGAATGCTCACGCGGCTGCAGCCGCCTTAGCATTCGCTTATTTTCATACCATGGTATGAAAATAAAAATCCATCGACAACACCTGGAGAATTTTTTACATGCGTGCTGCCGTATCTTAAAGCCAAGTCAGACTCTTTCTATAGACAGTCTCGTTTATAATTAAGTGCTCACCTGTATGTATAGATGCCTATCCACATGGACGCATATAAACTTAATTTTTCAATATATATTTGAATATGTTTATGCGAATGCATTGACAAAAATGTGTTATTTTCCACTTGCACCTCCTAAGAAAGGAGTTGCGGTTCGTTTACCATGCTGTATAGGCCTATAGTTTCTTGGATTTGGGAGTGGAAATTTCCGGTAATCTTAGCTTTCGTTCGAATTTTCGTTTACTGTGGTCCCGAGTGCTGGGTTTTGCGTTCTTTCAATCACTTTTTGGCACGCAACTCATTCGTCATGAGGATTTTTTTGAAAGTTTTTGACTGTCACGAAAAAACATCACAAAACATTCGAGCAGAGTGTTAAATGCACTTTCTTTTTGTAATTAGTTTAGTTTGTTGATAAGAGAATGTCCGGCCCACAAGTCTTTGGTTGTTATTTCTAGACTTGAGTCATGGACATGGCCTTATTTTTTGTCGGTTCAAGTTGTAGTTTGACTTTCACACTTTTTACAGTCTTTGTAGCGTATTTAATGGTGCTTTGTTTTTTCTCCTGCAACAGATATCCGATTCCGTGTTAAGTTACGTAGATAGAATCCTATAGCAGAGCTATTTTTGGTTTCAGCCATTTCTATTTGCTTATTGGTCGTGTCACGAAAGGAAAGTATAGGACCCATTGAAGGTGCTTATGCAAATAATCGCCAATTTGTTCCGTAAACTGGCACGGTGAGTGCTCCCCTTCTTTTATAGCCACTTTCGCCCATTTCTTGCTCCGTTTTTCTTGCTTTTGTTAGGATCGCTAAAGCTTGTAAACTAGCGTGATTGAGGCCGATTGCTTTCCTGCCCATTTTCCTTACGCTGAATGATGGGTTTCAATCCCCTTTGAACAAGCTCAGTAGGGAGTCTTCGCCCATCATCACCTATATAGCACTTTCAATATGTTTTCTGTGTGGTTGGTAGATTGACCAGTACTAACTCGTAAAGTATCTTTATATGACCCCCTCACCTCATAAACCCCCCCTTTCTTCTATTATCATTCTTCACCACCGCAACAATGGGCCTGATCGCTTTTACTTTTGCTTCATGCTTACGCCCCTTTTTACGGTCTACGTACGCCCATTTTTGGCCCTGCTTCTTTTTGTCTTCAAGGGAGGAGAAAGAGGGTTAGAGGTGTGTAGGTCTACAGAGCGCATAAGCGGTATGTGAGGGAAAAGGTGTGAGGGAAAACGTAGCCCGGGGCTATCCAGGTGTCATAAGCATTTCATCCTCCGAAGGGAAGATTTCCAAGATTTTTTTTCACCCCTGGGCTTCACTTGGAAGATTATGGAAGTGGACTCGGAATTTGAAGAGAAAGACGGTCAGCCAGAAAATTCCTCGGAAGGTACCACCGAGGAAGACACCACGGAGGAAGTCGACCAACGCATCATCAGTGTGGCCAACAAATCATCGAGTTTTTCCATTGACACCATTCTGGGACACCATGGGACTTTCAACCAAGAAACCACGACTGCTTCGTTGAGCAATAAAGCCCATTCCGCCTTCACAACGTACAGTTTCCCCTACGCGGAGTATGCTGGAATGGGCGTGGCTTCTCCGTGGACACACTTTTCGCCCTGGGCGGTGGACACGAAACCTTTCTTAGGTTTACAAGGTAACTTTCGACTCTACTTTTTGACGTGTTCAGAAGTACGCAAAATTGCATTTGTCAAGAAATGCTCAAATAGGTTCATTTTTAAGTAAGAATTACGGGTATATAACAGTGTTAAATGTTTCCCTGTGATTTTACGGGATCGTAACACTTAATTGTTACTGCAGTACGGAAAATCTTATGCGGGTCATCTCCCCCCCAAAAAAAAACTGACGTAGGAGGATAGCCAAACGCTATGTTATTGTTACTGAACAATACTACAAGCATATTTGTCTTTCATATAGTATTTTCCGAGCTTTCTTCCGTTCAAATGACTAGAAAGTTCCGCTTTGTACCGTAAAACACACGTAAGTCTTTCAAAGTCACAATTACTCCGAAGTAACTTCGGAGATGATTCCATTGGCGATAAGAGCAGCGTCAGCGGGATCTTGTGTTATAATTCATTATGTCATCGTTCCATGAATTGTTCGACTTTTGCGATTTTGCTGCTTTTGGGATTACATGTACAAATCTTACGCCACAGTTGTCCAAACAAGTCATATTTCAGCACGTTCCGTATGAAGGGCAATGTCCAGTCTTGTCAGTCAGGCCTTCCAGATTGTTTGCACAAATCTTCTGTAGTTTAAATTCTAATCCGTCATGTTAACATTTCTCTCCGTTGAGGGTGTGTTATTTGATGCAGTTAGGGCTTTAATGTGTTTCAATTTCCGCCGAAGTCCCAGTAGTTCCTGATATTCCTTGTCGTAGCACCAAGGAGTACGTGTAACACTGGTTATGACCTTTCTACAGTATTGTATTAGAACGTAGTGAGGATACGAGACTACAAACTTTTTTGCTTCCCATGCAGGAATGGTTGCTGAATATTTTTTTATGTCCTTCTGTAAGCAATTCTTGAATGCTTAGAAACTTTCCCCTTCTAAGGGCGTAAAGTACTGTTAGAGGTTCTAAAGATGCACTTCCGCTTATAGTAATAGGAATAATGAGAATATAGTGCAATGACACTACGCAGCAAAATATATTTGTTGGATCAGATGAGAAATCTTAAAAATGGCTTTCAACACTAATTCTTTTCTAGACGTATATTCTATAACTATATTCTATATGGCAGTTATAAGCATACTGTATTAAATAGAACTAAACCCTCCATGCCCGCCAAGTGTAGTGAAACTTTTGTTAGTGCTAATAATGTGCAGTTAAATTTTTATGATCGAAAGAAAGGCAACAGGCGGAAGTGTACGCCTTACGCAAAACAAATAGAAAATAAGTAAAAATACGAGACTGTCACGTGTTAGTAGCAACTCTTAAAATTCAAGTGTATAATCAACTTAGACGATATTTGTTTATTTTTTGTCTTTCGTATAACTTTCATACCTGGTAATTCATGGTAATCCACTAACTTTCTTCTCCGTTCTATTGTCTCTCCTAAATTCTATTTCCCATAATTTCTAAAATATTGTTTACGTAAAAAATCATAATAAATGCATGTTCTATTACGTTTAGCACCCAAAGTCACTGGCCGACGGAACCGAAAACCAATCACAGACCGCAAGCCTCGGCAAGCATACAGCGTTCGTCAGTTAGAGCAACTTGAAGCGGAATTCAAGGTAAAATGCGTCACTGATTGCTCTTAAACCATCTCCAGCCTCAAATAATTAACGTCACCGTTCTTAAAAATTAAGATTGACAAGTACCTCAGCGTGAGCAAGCGGATTGAGCTCTCCAAATCACTGGGACTGACCGAAGTCCAGATCAAGACGTGGTTTCAGAATCGGCGAACAAAATGGAAAAAGCAAATGACGGCCCGATTCAAACTCGCTCACCGTCAGGGTCTGTTCACGCCTACTAGTCGCTTGTCCCTTCCCCTTCATCTCACTCTTCCTCCTCCCCTAACGTCCTTTGACCTCCGACACGCCTCCTCACAGCCTCCTACCCAAATACCACCTCCTCCCGCCTCCGAATTCTGCCACGCCTTCTGGACCCCTCCCCCGAGCCAGGAGCAGATCAGCGCATCAAGATTGTTAGCCCAACACCATCCATTGTCTATTAATGTTCTTAACCCTCGTTTGCCCGATTCCGATCACAACACCCATTCTCCCAGCTAAAGGCGTAGCTTCGTTTACTTTGTTACGAGAACTTCATTTCTTGGTGTGTATTTTCTAAGTGTGTGGACGCCGAATATCAACCATGTTTTTTGACTTGAACGGAAAACCCTTAGCCGTAAAATACACAGCATGGTTGATTGTTAAACGACAGTATACATCCTTATCTGTCACACGCAGCTAAAAGCTTGTGTCCAAAACTGTTATCAAGTCAGTTGCAGGCCCCTAGCATTTGCAGTAATTCATCGCCCTACGGTTGCAATTTTCTAGCCTTCTTGTGTAATCTTCCTTTTTTTCTCTTCCGCCTCATCCCGTGCTTCTGGCCTAGGTAGTTTTTATTTTATCACCGACCTCGATTGTTTTCCTTTTTTTCTAACTAGAAACAACCTCGTGCAGAAATACCAGCTTAATATTTTTTGGTTTGTGGCACAAAATATGTTCCTATTTTTTCCCCAGAGAGATGGTAGCGGGGAAGACATCTGCTTCTTATCATCCGGACAAGACCCGTCACGCAGTATGCAATTTGGAATAATAAGATTTAATTCATTGGCTTTCCTCTCTCGCTTGTATTTCTACACAAAATAATGAAGGGGTAGGGAGCTTTCCCGTACAAGCACTCGAGAAAAGCCTCTGTTAGGGATTGTATCCGTCACGTTTACTAGAGGGGATGTTCATCAAGTAGAGATGAAGAAATAAGGCGAAAATACCAAAATGGAATAGTGCAGGACAGGAAATACAATTACAAGACGATCAATTGCCCCCCGGTGGTATTACTTCGTTATGGCAATCACGTTTCCCAGCCATTGGCTTCCTTCTCGCCGGACTCGGTGTCGGAGACGCCACCTAGCGCAGGCGTTGCCTTTATAGCTGCCACTTCTCACGAAGTTAGCAACAGGCAGATTTGCCCGCAGGTTATAGCCAGTAGCACTGTGACTACCGGAAGGAATGCACTGTGAAAATTGTTGGGGTTATCCTTCTTGCAGCTGACACCTGCCAGTTTCATTATTAGACACTTGTTAAAAGACGAATCCAACACCCAGCGTTACAAAACGTGTGCCACCATTTTCCCCTAGGTTCCAAGAGTAATAATGCACTTTTAGGTTTGGAGAAGTTGTAAAAAGGTTACGAAGCAAGGGGTTGACAAGTGAGTATTGATTGTGTCCGTCACTTGAGTGCTAAGTATATTGATGGTGTTTGGGAACACTTTTAGGGGAATGTTAGGGGCCGATAAGTTGAGTAGTTATACGGGGCGTGTTCACGTGTTAAGAGCAAGAGCGAAAGATGCTTTGCAAAGTTTGAGAGAAGTTGCACCGCCTCCTGAATGGGCCGAGCAGAAATGGACATCATGGAAAAATAAGGCAATTGAAACCTTGAACGGACAAGGCGACTACGCACACGTTTATCGGTAAGGTGTAGAAGAATTTTCATGAATTTTCCTTCTATAATTTTCTTCTGGCTATCTTTGAGAGCGTAAAGCAAAATGCCTTCTCTTTTCACTTGTTTCCGCTTTGGGCGTAATAATGTACAAAAGTATTTTTTAAAACTTTAACGACAAGCATTTTTTTTAAAAGTCGCAATACGTTGTTTAAGTGCATTTGGGGAAACAACTGGTAGGGAGAGCAGGTGATGAAACCTTTTAGAGCCTGGGGAGCATGGGACTTATAATAATTCAATCCAATTTAGCTCCGCTTTTTGTAATAATCTCGTTAAAAGTTTTGAGAGGGAGGGTTACAAAAGAGAGAGAGAGAAAAAACTTATGGATGTTTAGACTCGAAAATACATCCGAACTTTATGCTTTATTCTGCAGAAAGTTTGGAGACTAGCTTTGTCGTTTTATGGAGCGTAAAATTGGCTTTGAAACTTTCTTTTCTCCATCGGAACCGGGGAGGCTTGGGAGAGTCAAAAGGGTGCTCGGAGAGAGGGTAGTGTGTAACGTATGACAATGACGTATTGATTGACGCAAGCATAAGGTTTCCTGCTGCAGAAAAGTGACAAGAAAAAAGGGGCTTAAAATGTGTCAAGGGTTATGGGATAGTTATTAGGGTGCATATGTGATGTATCCGTTCATTGAAACATTGTACTTTATTTTGTGTAATATAAGCGGGCACATTATTTATATGACAGGCGCAAGACGCGATGGGAAATGATACGAGTTTCAGCGGCTGTAATGGGCATAGAGTTCGCCTATGCAGCGGAAACGGCATTTGTATCGCCTACGTTATTGGGCATTGGCTTGCACCACCGACACATGACGCTGATCTGGTCATTGAGTCCTCTAGTGGGCTTTTTCTTAACCCCGCTCCTCGGGTCCTTGAGCGATAGGTGCAAATCCCAGCTTGGCCGCCGTCGGCCTTTCATCATTCTTTTATCCATCGGCATCGTCCTCGGTATTTAGCATATTAGCCTGTAGAAATTTAGGTTCACATGTTTATCAATTTCTCTCTCTATTGCAAAAGGCTTGTTGCTGGTTCCCAATGGGAAATTGCTCGGCGTAGCTATGGGTGACCACTATCCCGACAGTTTACCCATGAACGTAACCGACATGAACTCGACGGACTTGTTCCAAGAAGCCAAAGAAGAAATTACCGATACGAGCACTCATCCTTGGAGCATTTTTTTCACAGTCGTGGGAACAGTATTATTGGATTTCGATGCAGATGCTTGTCAGAGTCCGTCCAGAGCATATCTCCTTGATGTTTGTATGCCAGGTGACTAGTTTGAAATCGATTTTTATTATTCATTCAGCTTTCTGTAATCTTTTCTTTACATAGAGGACCACGCATTGGGATTGAGCACTTTTACAATCGTGGCGGGCTTAGGAGGCTCTTTGGGCTACGCAATGGGCGGGATTAACTGGGATACCACCTTTATTGGTACTTGTCTTGCAAGTCCTAAACCCTCGAAACAAAGATAATTTTCTTCCTGTAGGAGATTTGTTCGGAGGCCACGTACGCGCAGTATTCACTATCATTACTTTCATCTTCATTTTCTGCGTCAGCTGCACTTTGTGCAGTTTTCGCGAAATCCCGCTAGATGTCTTGCAAGAAAATGACAGCCGAAACGTAATAAAAGAAAAGGCTAAGGTACTGATCATGCTTACAAACAAGCTTCATTGCAGGTTATGGAGGTCAAAACGGATACAAGTGGGAAGAAATACGACAAATTAGCTAGTGAAGAAGATGAGTTAGAAAGCTTGAAGACTTACGGTACAATCCAGAGCGATGCGACTCAGTTGGCGCACGCTTTGCACGACCAATCCCAGGGAATTGCCAATCCAGCTTTCCAGGATTATACCGCCGGAGGCTATCAGCAACAGGATGAATCAACAGAGCCACAGGCAGGGCCATTACGTCTAGAAGCTAAGGAAGATGGCAAGAGCAATCAATTCGTCGCCGACGAGCTTACGATGGACGATTACGGAGACGTTAGCTTAAGAGATTACTTGACATCCATTCTCTACATGCCTCGGTCCTTAAAGATCCTTTGCCTCACTAATCTCTTCTGCTGGATGTCTCTCGTTTGCTACTCACTTTATTTTACGGATTTCGTGG
This sequence comes from Triops cancriformis, assembly GCA_020615345.1. Taxonomy (NCBI): domain Eukaryota; kingdom Metazoa; phylum Arthropoda; class Branchiopoda; order Notostraca; family Triopsidae; genus Triops; species Triops cancriformis. Next base: position 3,260 of record JAHZNP010000523.1, on the reverse strand, counting down.
GCGAAGCTGTCTTCGGAGGCGACCCTATGGTAGAGAAAAATACGTCCAGTTGTGTAGTTTGTTGATGATTGTGTTATCGTTTGTCTCACAGGCTCCTCTGGGATCGGATCAGAAAGAATTATATGAAGCAGGGGTACGATTCGGATGTTGGGGGATGGCCATGTATTCCTTATCTTGCTCATTGTACTCTTTTCTCATCGAGAAACTCGTCAAACGCTTTAGGTAACTAAATCTTGGAAAGTTCTCTTACTCTTCATTTAAACACTTTTGTCTTTTTATTTTTATTTTAAACACTTTTGTCTTTTATTTATTTTTTAAAAAAATTATTTTTATTCTAAAACGTTTTAAAAATATTTGTATATTTTTTCCTTTTTATTTTTGTAGGAGAAATTCATTTTGTTTTTACATTCGTACCATTTCTGCTTCTCGAACTTCCGGAAAGGTCTATGCAATAACTTGCCCTGCGTGCTAAAACATTTAGTGTGCAAAACATCTGGATTGGATGATTCACGTGAAAGGATTGTCATATTTCAGTTCAGAATAGGAGTTCTTGGCTACAAAATGAAAGGGAACGCGAAGAGAAGCAATAGACTGCAGGCGGTAGTTGGCAATACGCGAATAGGCGGAAACTAGAGATTGAACGCTTACAGGTTATCGTGAATTTTTTCGTCTATTTTTATTTTTAGCTCGTATTCGTAAACCTAGAGCTGTTAATGATGATACTTTACTGATAACAGGCAAGCGTAGCGATGTGTTACTTAACAAGTCCTGGGGTATTCTTTCGCCTTGTCGGAGTAATTGTATCGGGTAACAAAAGAATAGCTTGTCGACTTTTGTTCGCCTTGTCAGTTAAATGTCAAGAAAACTCAACGAGTTTATCAGTGAAAGCATGTAACTGATAAGAATTGTTGTGGAACAAGAGCGTACCCGGTGAAGAAAACGGTAGAATGAACACAGGTGCATATGTTCGGTAACTTTTTAAAGGAGGACCGTAAAACGCATGAAAGCGTGTGACGCGCGTGATGGAAGTCGTCTTTCATTTAAATAAAGTAGGCCTTATTCCGCTCAAGTCGCTGTACAATGGTCCATGAGTTAGCAGAAACAGCGGCAGTAACTCTTAGCTACGACACTGTAGAGCATCTGCGCTTTAGGTAAACGCCACCTTTTTATTATACGTTCATTCAACTCGTATAACACTACTACACTACTAACTCCGAAAGCGGGACCGCTGGAAGTTGAAAGCGGCAACATTTTTTTATTTTTTCCCCAAAACTAGGCATATCTTTTATTAAATCCCAATTTAATACTTTCTTTAGCAGTTTTGCCTAATTATGCTACTATTTCCATCAAAGCGACTCTTTGAATTTTTAAAAAAACTTACCTTTACAGGGTAACTTACCTTTACCATTTGTTAAAAATGAAGAGAAAAATTAGTCACTATGATTAATTATGTGCCTAATTTTAAAAAAAGCCTTCAAAATATTTTTATTTTTACAACTTCACAGCGATAAAGCAAGTTTGGAATTGTGTACATATTAAAGGAATTCTGAAGATTTTTAATACGAAACTGAAAGCAGGCCCGTACCCAGTATTCCAGTTCCGGGTGGAAAGGGGTAATTTGCAATAATTTTGGACATTTCGTCATTTTCCTCTGTTCCCCCATTATAAAGCAAACCTTTCGGGGGTTGGAGGGTTAAAACCCCCGACTTCCCTAGGTACGGGGTGATTGGAAGCCCATTTTGCATTATGTTAGTAAGATTTTAAGGGCCCGACACATGCGAAAATGTATAGTCTGTCTATTGTTTGGATGAAATGAACTTTTTCACCATTACGGCATGATCCTAACTGCCTTTGTAGGGCGCGGCCGGTTTATATGGGTGGTCAATTGGTGTATTGCCTCGGGATGATTTTTATGGCCCTGACGCGCCATAAAGCTGGGGTTATTGTGTTTTCCTGCACGGCGGGTGTTATGTATTCTACGTTGTTTACTATGCCCTATTTGTTGGTGGCCCACTATCACGCTTCACAAGTGGTAATTATCCCTTAATTTGTTTTCCTTCACGCTTTTAAGTCTACCCTAAAGCCCCCCCTTCGCGTAACCTCTACGGTAATCGGTTCCTTTTGACAGTTTTCCGTCTCCGCTGATGGTGAAGCCAAGGGGGCGAGCCGAGTTCGTGGCTTGGGCACTGATGTCGCTGTCGTAAGTTCTATGGTGTTCTTGGCGCAATTCATACTCTCAACTTGTATGGGATCGATCATAGCCGGCGTTGGAAGTACTTTGGCCGTTGTGGTAGCGGCCTCGGTGCTTAGTTTCTGTGGAGCCATTTCTGCATCCCAAGTCCTGTATTTAGATCTCTAGCAAGTTTTTGTGTCCAAATGGTAACAGACTCTCAGCAACAAGCTTGATATGGTTGTCCAAATCCGTCATCCAATTTGTATACAGTACTTTCGGAACAAATGTATTCTGTTATAGCAGTATTTTGAACAATCTGATCTATTTGTATGTTAAAGAAACGTTGACAGATACAGTATCGAAGTGAGAAAGAGGTTATCTTGATAAAGGGCCCTGTATTTTGGTCGTGTGCTTCCGGGACTATGTAATAAATCACATATCATTACCAAAAAATAATTTGTTCCTTTAAAAATAATATTCCGTTCAGATGACAAAAATGTGTCGTTTGATTTGTTAAAAATCGTAAAAAAAGAAACTATAACATTTCGTCGAGAATTTGACAACTGTCGGCTTCATGTCATTCATAGATAATGAATCAGAGAAAAGCAAAACCTTTTTCTCATTTCGTAATGCACACGTGAAAGCTCGTAACTTTTTTCGGTTTGCGAATTTTTACTTGGAACCATAAATGTATTTTACGTGGATAGAGTGGAAGCTTCTACCGGTAACGCATTGGGGAATAAATCCAACAAGACATTAAATAAAGACAGCAACTTGGGAAAGGTATCATTCGTTGTACATAATCATAAAGAAAGTAAATGTAGTTTATGGCTGCTAAAATCTAATTAAATAATTAACTGAGCGGTACTTTTCTGTTATACCCACCCGCTCGATTTTCTTTTTATACAAGCTTTCAGAATTTTGGTTTTTGACACTAATTTACGTGACATTACCATGTTTACGTGACACTAACATGTGGATAGTTACACTCGTTCCTTTTAGAAGAAAAATATAGCATACTGACCCTAACCTAACCTAACTCAACCTAACCTAAATTAACCTAACTCCACCTTGGTTAGGTTAGGTT
>JAHZNP010000522.1:0-52296 GCA_020615345.1 Triops cancriformis | reverse complement strand
TCGTATCGGTCATGTCCCTCACTCGACTAAAAATTCATTGTTGCCTTTCACGCAAGGCCCGAAAGATGTCTACCGCAGCGGTTACGTCAAGATATGAGTCCCGAACCTAGGGAGACTTAAATCGAACGTTTTCCTCGCGCCAATCTTTTTTTACAAGCAAAAGAACCCAGGTGTAATAGGACTTTCGGGCCACCCTGTACATTGGAGCTTTCTTTTCTTTACAGAAAATATTCACGACCGAATCGACAAATCGTGTGCTTGTCCAGAATTGTGCGATAAAACATATTATTCTACAGTGCCCGCAATCTCCCAATTCCCTGGGAAAGGTTTCTACCTTCATGCTATGGGCAAAAATGCAAAACGGATTATCCCCGCGCTTAATGAAGAAAATGCCACCGACTATGCGAAGTACAGTTTTGAACACTTCCATATCGGTTATAATTTTGTTTTAATAGTCGAAACTTGGCTATGCTGGAAGTTTATTTCGATGAAAGATTTTGTGAGCTGTATGTCTTGTCAGTCCGATTTGGCTTCGAAGACTTCGTTTGTAAGTTTAACAAATAAGACAATGTTCAGGATTTAAAGGAGCTCTCTTTATACAGCGTCCGTTGGAGGACTTCTTGGATTGGGATTTGGCTTCAGTTTCATTAGTGCAGTCGAGTTTTTCTATTTTCTATGCATAAGAAATATATCCTCGTTGATTAGGACAATGAGGGGAGATCGTGTTCAGCCACTGTGTACTACCTCGAAACAAGTTTTCGTCACCAGCAAAATTCCGGTAGCTGCCATCAAATTGCGAGAAGAGGCTTTTCAGCCTTATGTGTAATTTCTGCACAATCTTTACACGATTTTATGAACCACATTCATTAAATATATTTAGTAGGTTAGTGCGAACAATTAGAAAAACTGGAAGGAAACACAGTTCATGAATAAAATGTAATGTATCGTTTGCGAGCACGACTATCTCATTATTTATGCGGTTGCCTACATTATTGCTGTATTTGTTTTCAACTTTTCCTGAAGATTTAACTTCACATATTCGTAAGATACTGCTGTGACCACGTTCCAAATCTCGATCCGACTAGAAATATGAGAAATACGACGTCACTGATCTTTTAATTAATTTTAACTCGTCTGCTTGATTTAAATGACAAGGTAAGATAATGTAAAGCAACAGCAACGAGCTACGGCTCACGCCTGGACATTTAATAAAAAAACTCGTCTGCTTGCAACCGACCCAACCTTCCTTTGAAACTTACCGTGAATTACGGAACTAAGAGTAGCAAAAAATCATACTGCGTTCGTAACTTTACTTCCATTACTAATAGAAATTAGTTCCATTACTAATAGAATCTGACTTTACAATTTCTCTTAGATAAGTTCCTTGTATATTAGATAAAGCAATAATTATTTTTTTATTTTTTTAAATACGGGTGCGGAATTCTGGTGAAGAGGCAACGTAAGAAAGTAATCAATATCGCTGAGGTAGGACCGATATCAATACAAGGCGTCGTTGGATGATTCCCATGTTCTGTTGACACACAAGATTTGAGCAACGTTTTTTGAGTCAGCAAAGATGGACGTCCTTGCTGCACCTCTCAAGAAAACCTCAGATTTGGATTTAGTGAAACCACTAAAGACTTTAATTTCTGCCGCCTTTAGTACTGCTGACAATCCAGCAGATTTTAATGAAGCGATTCAAGAACTCAACAAGTTACGAGTGGCTGCGACTAAAGCTGTAGATAAGACGGAAAGTTCCATCGAAACGTTAGCTAGGTAAGCATGACTCATTCACCAGGATATATGTCACCTTGTGACCTTAATCTCCTGACGTGACATTGTGTTTTTGCAGGTATATCGATCAAGTTGCGGCACTTGAATCGAAAATTCGTGCTGAAGATGTGCAAGTATCCTCGCAGTTAGCGTTCAAATGGAAAGATGCTTTCGACAAAGGATCATTGTTGTTTGGAACCAAAGCTAGCTTAAGTAACGTCAAATTTGAGAACTAAATAAAAATATAATTTGCTGACCAACTTGTACGATTTTAATTATAGCCTTAACTTCATTCGGATATGAACGGGTTTGTTGCCTGTTCAATCTGGCAGCTCTCCAAAGCCAAGTGGCTGCTACTCAGAAGATTGACAGCGACGAAGGGCTGAAATTAGCTGCGAAACTGCTCCAGCAATCGTCAGGCGTCTTTACTTACCTGAAAGGTTGTATTATGTCAGTTTTACAGCAAGATCCCACCCCTGACATGAATCCAGAAACCTTGTCGGCTTTAGCTGCCTTGATGCTGGCTCAAGCGCAAGAAATGTTCGTCCTTAAAGCAATAAACGGTAATCTGGCAGCACTTCCTTCATACGACTTCCTTTGTTAACATGTTAATTGCCTTGTCTAGATCGTATGAAGGAAAACGTCATTGCTAAATTAGCTGCCCAATGCGACGAACTTTACGCCGACGCGTTGAAACAAATGCAAAAGGATTTTGTCAAACAAGGCTGGGAAAGAGATTGGCTCCAGAAAGTAAGTTTGGAAAGCCAGAGTTTTGATTTCCAGGTTGACAAGTTATTTATGGACACAGCGTTTAGCCGCCAAGTCATTTCGCTGTGTGATGCACATTTTCATCGTTTTAAGTTTTATTATTCATTGATTTTTTCGTATTAGATAGTTTTTAATTAGATAGTGTTTTATTTATAATATTGGGTTGCGTTTCCTTAATCATTTTGGAATTTAAGATTACTGGAAAGCAGTCCGCGTATCAGGGCTTGGCAGAATATTACCAAAGTCGAGTGTGCAGTTCTAAGAAGATTATTGGAGAAGAAATTGCACGGTTGCAACACGCCGTGGAATTATTTAAATTAGCCCAACAACGTTATGGAGAACCTACTTATTTCCAAGATCACCTAAATCGCGCCCAGCGCGGCTTGGCCGATGCTATCAAGGATAACGATTTCATCTACCACGAGCGCATCCCAGACATCCGTTCCCTAGAACCCATTCCCAAAGGAGTTCTAGCGAAGCCAATCCCTCCTGGCGAGCATCTCTCTGCAAATTTTCATGGTATATCCCTTTCGTTGTACGTTTTCTGTTTCTCTCTTGGTTAAACTTCATACGTTTGAAAAGGCTCTATATTTCTATTTACGTTTTGAAGCCGTCTCCCTGACCAGAGCTAACTAACAATTCTTTTGACAATTACTTTCAATTCAGAACCAAGCTAGATGCCATGCGTCGTTCTTTCCATTTAAGTCCGCTTTTTTTCTCTCTTTTTACCTGTCTTTTTCTCTACTTTTTTTAATATTTTGCTTTTCTTTCTTTATTTTGCATTTTTTCCATTGTTTTACAGGTGTATTAATTTTTTGTTTGTTTTCTAGATGGTTTTGCAAACTTGACTCCGCTGGAAGTCCAGAAGGCTGTTGCTGCGTATGAAGTGCGGAAAGCTGAGATTGTCAACGGAGAAATTGGACGGTTGAGGGAAGCGACGCAGTTTTTAAATGGCGTTTTGTCGTCATTGAACTTGCCAGCTGCCTTGGAAGAAACTGAGGGCGTGACAGTACCTCATTCCTTGAAAGAAAAAGCTGATTCTGTAAAAGAAGCTGGTGGCATTCCCAGCTTGGAAAAGATGATTGAAGAACTGCCTGTGTTGTTGACTCGCAACAAGGAAATATTGGATGAGGTAATCCATTTTACATTGACTCATATGCCCATTATCTCTTGTTTTCCGTGCTTATAAAGGCTGAACGTTTGCTGAACGAAGAAAAGACATCGGATGACCAGTTGAGGAATCAATTCAAAGAACGTTGGACTCGTACGCCGTCCGATAAGTTAACCGAAACTTTTCGCACCAACGCCACGAAATATAGGTACAGTAATACTTCTAATTATCTCATTATTTTCTATTTGATGATTTTGTTCTTTTAAATCTCCCTAGGTTTATTTTTTTCATTATTCTTATGATCATTATTATTATGATCATTATTATTATGATTATGATGATTATGATTATTTATTTTATTTTGTGTGTTTGGGGAGGTGCTTTTTCTAGATATTTGTTTCACTGTTAAATATTTAAATTTTGATTTTAGGCAAATACTAACAAATGCTGTCCAAGCCGATCAAACTGTCCGTTCCAAATTTGAAGCTCACCGTAAAGCGTTTGAGCTACTTAGCGGTACAGGCGCTGATTTGGAACAAGCGTTACCCACCCCGTCCTCCAGCACTGATGCAGCTGGGACTCCCGCTGTATCGAAATTGCGCCAATTAATGGGATTAGTAGACGCAATTAAAACCGAGCGTGAAGTGATTGAATCGGAATTCAAGTGCGCCACCACTGACATGAAAGCCATTTTCCTCCACGCGCTGGGCCCGGATTTTAATGAACCAGCAGTTTCTGTCGAAACACTGGGACGGATTTATGGTCCGTTGCAAGCTCAAGTGCGAGACAGCTTGCAGCGACAAGAGGAACTCCTCAAAGACGTTCAAGTAACAAAAATTCAAACAAACCTCATGTGATTACTTAATCCTCATTTGACATTTTTATTTTTTTCCCTTGCGTTAATCCCGTTACCACGTGCTCTTTCTTTTTCTCTTTCGTCTGTATTTTTAACTTATTCCCTTCTTGTCGTTATTTTTTATTCATTTCTTATTTTCATGCTTCCTTTTCCTATTTCGTTTTATTTATTTTTTCTTTCTTGTATCAGACAGCCAACACTGAATTCGTACAACAGAAGGCCGGTACCGGCTCCACTACGCGAGATGCCTTGTTGAAAGAACTGGCTGCTGGCTATGACGCTTATATGGAATTGCAATCCAATCTGAAAGAAGGCACAAAGTTCTACAACGACTTGACTCAGCTGCTGCTGAGTTTCCAATCCAAGATCGTCGATTACTGTTTCGCCCGCAAAGCAGAAAAGGAAGAGCTGCTCAAAGATCTCAGTTCGAACCTGGCCAATGCCTCTGTCCCTCCACCGTCCCAGCCCCAGCAATACCCCCCAGGGGTCGCACCCCTGATGACGACAGGTACCAATTTTCGCCATTATCCTGCGTTACCTTTCTCTTACGTGTAGTCTGTTTCTATCAGTATCTGTTGGCATTGTGGTACCTTCATTAACTCGGGATTCTATTTTTGGGGGATTCGTTTCTTTTTTTTGTCTTTTTCGTAGAAGGGAAACCTCCTGCTCGTCCTCCACCCCCGAACCTCCCTCAACAAGCTCAAGCTCAAGCTCCTCAACCTTCTCCCCAACCCAGCCCGCAACCCGGTTCCCACCCCGCCCAACCCCCTTCCTACTTACCGTACCCAGTCCAAGTCCAAGGCATGCCTCAACCCTTCGCCGCCAACCCTTACCCCAGCTACATGCCACCGGCTTACACGCCTTACGGCTATGGCACCTATCCAGGAGCTGGAGGACCCCACGCCTACAATCCGATGCATGCGCCAGGACCTTATTACCCACCGCAGCCTGGTTATTACCCCGGTCATCCACCACAGCAGCCACCGCAACAGCCGGGATATAATCCGTATCAACCGCCCCAACAATGGTAAAGATATGGCTAGAAGGAATTTTGCAAGAACGGGTGCCTTGCTATTCTTTGGGGGGGCGTTTCTTTGGATTCGGCAGGAGGTGACGAGCGAATGTGCATGCTGTGTTTACTAACACTGAAAATGCGTTGGGTTTTGGTTTCATTTGACAATTAGCAGGGAAAGTGTTCTCGTGTGTTCTTTCTTTCTTTTTTTCTTTAAGAAAAAAATGGTTGATCAAGAATGACTCTGTATGTGTTGTCCTATGATTGTCTCATGTTTTGTCCTCGTTTTTGCAGATGCGATGAAACAAGCTTTGGCCGAAGCTGTGACAGGAGCTGTGGGATCTATTGTTAAGACAGTTTTGGGAGTTAAAGAATGAACACAGACGACAATTTTTGGCCTTAATTTTGGAGAGATTCCTTGTTAAACTTCGTTATCTGAATTTAAGAGATTTTCGAAAAATTTCAATACCGTCTATGCCTAGGAACCGGAGAATATTGCGAGGTTTCTTCACAACTATAAGGCAAATTGTGAAGGAAAATGTCGATTGTTAATCAAAGTGAGCTTCAAAAAGTGGCTCCTGCTTCCTTTTCCACTTCTGCTCTACGGGGATACTGTATTTCTTCGGTGTAGAAATCCCATCACTTTCGTTAGTTGAGATTGTGTACCCCATGTAATCAACACTTCAGTCAAACTTTTCTCTAATGATTTATCTTAAGCGTCCTTGTAAACCTCAAAGGAAAACGTGTGATGTATACACGCACTAAAAAGACTTGAGTTCGTAAAAAACATTGTTTATCGGTAATTTCGAAAGCTGTTGATTCCTAGCGCCAGATTAAGGGAAGGCGTTATCATGTAAACTGACGTTTTTCGGTGAAAGGAGATGATTAACAAAGATTTGGTGAAGAATGATACTTGCTGGGATTTTGAACTGACGCACGGTAGTTATGAAACAAGTTCCTGTTACCCCCTAACAGGAACTTGTTTCTTAATCAATTTGTGTACAAATCTTTGAGTAGATTCACATACTTGTGCAATTTTTTTTTAGATTCAACAACCAGAGTATACGTCGAAATAAAGAAAAAAGCTAATACTTTTTTTGGGATTTTGGTGCTATTTTAGAAAATGAAAGGTAAGAAGACATTGCAGATTATAATTTGAGAGGATTAGCAGCCTGTGGAAAACACTAGGGATGTTGTGAAAGAAGACGCGAGTACAAAGGTGCTTATCGTGTCGAACACTTATCATTGCCGAGCCCATTTGGTCAATGGTTACTGGTTATATGACCTTAATTCGATAAGGCTGGGAAAAGAGCTATAAAACACTTGGCCAATGTGTTCCATAGAACAGTCATTGTAATTGTGTACAGCCAAGTGTTTTCAAGTGCACGTTCAAAGGAAAAGAAACACGCTCGAGAGTCATGCTCCTAAAATGAGAAGTGTTGACAGCCTTCGACTCTTTGTTTTTATATGTAGTTTCACACCCTTAGCAGCAAGGTAGGTGGACTTCGCAAATCATGGATCCCCACAATCCAATGTTTTTGAGTTACGATGTAAATATTTAGAACCCGAGTTCAACGTACACAATATGAGATAAAATAGTCGATTTAACTGTGAATTGAGTGGTGTGTCCTTAATGATCCAAAAATCTCAAACACCGCAGTAAGTGTAAACCTTCGAGTTGAAGTCTGGTGGTCTCAAATCAATAGTCAGCGAAGATGTGACACTGTATATCAAATGAGAATGTAGCGAGATACGCGTATATAAAAATTTATTATAGGAAATTATTTAGTTGTGCAATATTAATTTTTATTCTAATCAACTATAAAGTACCTGTTTTCTTACGATACGAATCTATTTAGTTTGGATTTTATTTACGTGTTAACTTTGTTGAAATAAAGCAAAATTTTGAATATGACAGCGGTTCTCAAATTTGAAAGAAGGCACAATCAAAAATGTGGAGGATGCTGAATTTGAAAACGTGCTTCTTTTGTAGCATTGGTAGAGCACTATCTTTCCTGTGACTATGAGTTATTGTCCGCTACACTTGCAGCGGTAGAAATCGAACGTTGTTCCTGGAATGGAAAAAATTGTGTGGCGAACTTCACACAGCGAGTGTTTTCTTCATGCAATTAATATACTTGAAGAAAAGGAGAAGTTAGTGTGACGAAACTCTCCCGATAGGGACACTTTTTAGTAAGTCGACAAGAACTCAGCTTTCGTTAAGCATAGTTACAGCTGTGGAGAACTTCAAAGGGAAATCTAATACCAACAAGTTTGCGGGTGTTCAAGTCCCAAAATGTAGCTTCGTAGAGTAAAAACGGAAGAAAGTAAAGGCAAAATCTAGAAAAATTTAACCAAGTTTAAAGTGTACAGCAAAACTTGAATAAGAGAAAATACATTTCTGCAAAAGTTGAAGTATTGGCAATGGCTTCATGAAAGCGCTTTTAGTGTGAATGCGAACCTTAACTGCGCATTGAGGGAAGGGTGTTTCGAAGTTAGTTTTTATTGGATTGTCTTCGCAATTTCCTAGTTTTTTTTAATACTGGCATGGGGCGCCGACAAAGTTTTGAAACGCGAACTGCGTCGTGAACTGAAAGTTTGAGAACAACTGCGGTATTAACTTCTCCTCATTTTTAGTCCATGAGGGTGTATTAAAAATGAAACTTGTTTATATGCTCTTAAATTGCAAGTAAGAAAACTAATTTTATAATTTAGATATTTAAGTAGAGTATTTTCAGAATTCGCATTAGATAAGCCACACAGATGGAGTTTTAATAATTCGAAAATAGTACTACGAGTAGAAGCAAGTTTAGAATTGCATGAAAAGGTATTTATAAAAAATGAGACACGGCGAATATATTATTTGCCTTTTCACCTGAAAGGTGCAATGGGAAATGTGAAGTCTAAAGCCTTGATTTGACAAACTAGTGAAGTATCTCATATTTGAAAGTTCGTAATGCCACAGACCAACATACAAGTGACCCTTTATTCTTGTATATGTAGAAGCAGGCCCGTGGCCCAGAGGCGGTTTAGCGTGTTTTAACCCCCTCCCCCCCCTTATTTTTTTATAATGGCGAACATAGGAGAATTCGCAAATGTCCAAGAATATTGCATACCAAAACCCCCTCCGAAACTTTCATAACCCCTTCCGAAACAAAATCCTGACTACGACCCTGTGAAGTATTCTCAAGTACTCGCACTCTTTAATATCAAGTACAAGAGAAAGTGCAAAACTGTTGGATTGCTTAAAAAAATTGCCGAAATGTCCGTCATTGGGGGGGAAATATCATATAACTTTTGATTCCCCTTCGTCTAAAATAAAGGTGAAGTAATTCAGTAATCAAGAGCTCTCCTCTTGTCTAAAGCAATTTCAGAGGTAAAAAAAATGAAAGGGAATGCACTCAGAATGCCCAACTTTATGGAAAATCGGAAAATCATAGAAAGGGAAAATTTTATTGGGCAAAGAATAGTGGACCTCCTGAAAAATGAGGTTAACGAGCAAACGAGGATTTGGAAAACGACTGATTCCCTACTGATACGCTGCCTAGTTACCTCGAGTGGATCGCATTGATCGATTTCTGGGTTCGTGCAGTTCATAGTCTTGGGCAAATTTGTTAACTCGTCAATTAGTTAATTATTTGTATTGTTGGTCGTCATATAAATACAGCTTTCTTGGTAGGTAAACAAAAATGATACATACATTAAACAAACGAAAACGAAAAACTCAAGAAAGGCCATATGCAGTGGAGCCACCTGCTTGCTGAATGGATTGATTGATGCTTCGGAAGTTAACGGATTGGCATATTTAAGTATTCGTTCAACAAGCAAACGAAGCATTGCTGATATTTCATCAGCAAAAACTCACTCGCCAAACCACTGTACTCAATTAAGCCCCCTGTGGCTGATTCACCTTCATTAGATGCTAAGGTAACTTGAGCCAATAAGAACCCTAGCTATAAGTAAAAAGGCAAGAAGGGAAATTTGAAAACGTAGTTAGGATGAGTACTAGATCATAAGAGCACTTGAAACTCTTTAAGCTCATTGAGTTACCTCTGTTCATTGTTAAAAAAGGGTAAAGTTCACACTGTACGTTAGCCTCAGGAGGATTAATTAGACTTTTATGGTTTGGCAAGTACATTCTTTCTTTTTCTCCTCTTGATTATACAGTAAGCCCTCAAAGGGTTGTCGTCACTGGTTTCAGCTCCACCGGACCTAAGTTGACGATCAATGAAATTAACAATAGAAACGGGTATAACAAGGAGTAGTTCCGTGCATTAGTCCAAAGAATACATAAAATAAAAAGGTCATTGCCATGATACCCATACCAAACGACTTAACTCGACGTCCGTCATTACTAGATTCCACAGCGGTGAAGTGATTGTCATGTAACGTGCAGACAAATCGTTTTTAATACACATTTTCTGACGTCTAGTCCACTGATTAAAAACTGGATGAATCCGTTCCAATTACTGGACAACTTGACAGATCCCAGTGTTTACGACAAACGAGCGCGGAGCAGCGGAGAGGAAGCACAAGTAGTGGTTCATTCCAGCGTACTGGTTTATGTATTAGGGGGCTTGAGTACGCAAACAATGGTAGGCTTCCTTAATGATTTTCCCTGCACCGGGCATAATGATTGCATCTTTATTAACAGGAATTTACGTCACAGATTTTGTTGAAATACAGGTGGGAAGATGCTCGTTTGAGGTACGATATGTACAACACGTCATTTGCGTCTTTAGAAGGGGAGGAGTGGCTGGAAGCAAAAATATGGACGCCGTTGATCTATATTGTCAATGAAAAGCAATCTGCCATGGTAAATGTTCCTCGAGCAAATGTTTACGTATCCGTCACGCCTAGAGGCGTAGTAACCTATCAATTTAGGTTTGTACCACCGTTGTTGACATAGGCTTGATCATAATTGATGATAAATTTTTCATCACCTAGGCTGAATCTCCGTATGTTCTGCGCCTTGACTATGGCCAAGTTTCCTTTTGATACTGAAAAATGCACCCTGAACCTCGAAGCCTGTAAGTGCATTATCGAAATTTGGTGGTGTTCAATGTCACCTTCCTTTTTCTCTTTCTTTTTTGCCCCAAAGTTCTGTACATTAATAAATTACTTTCCAATGGCAACAGGGAGCCTACCCGTAGAAAAATTATTACTCGAGTGGGAGAGTGGAACGGCCGTGCACGTGAACGACGATTTTCCTCTCCTAGAATTTCGTTTGCTCAGTGTATCGAACAGGAGTAGTGTTACAGCTCGAGAAAGAGGTTGGTAATTAGGATCCATAAATCGAACCACGGAACGTCCCTAAATGTCCCCCTTCGTGTTGTTCAGGAAACTTCAGTGCGTTACACGTGGATTTTCTGCTCAGCCGGGAAGCCGGTCACTATATGTTGGAATACTATGTGCCAGCCATCTTGTTGGTCACGTTATCATGGGTGTCATTCTGGTTAGATCCTTCGGCGATCCCTGGACGAGTAACAATAGGTGATAATTTGACTCTCGCTTCTAACAATTTTTTTTCTTTTCTCCTCAATATTTTTTTTCCTCTTTCCTTTTTTCTTCAATATTTTTTCTTTTTCCTTTTTTTGTTTCTTTTTATTTCCTTTTTTATTTATTATTTCCATTCTATGTATTTTCCTTCTGATTTTTTAAGATTTTCTTCTCTTTTTTATTTCATTTCTGTTACCTTTTGTGCTCTTTTTTCTTCTATTTGTATATTACCTTTTCTGATCGTTTTTTATTTCTATTTTATTTTTACTGTTATTTCTCTTTCATTTGTATTGTATATCAATTTTTCTACTCTTTTATCCTTTTCTTTATATTGTATTGTATCAATATATTAATTTTTCTTTTCTTTTTCTTTTCTTTAGATTGTCTTCTACAATACGTTACTTTTTCGTTTATTTTTTATTTTGTTTGTATATATTTTTTGTTTAATTTATTATTATCGAGCAAACGTCGGTAAAAGCAAATATTTTGCGTATAAAGCATGAATATCTTCCCTTTGTGAATAGGAACCAGTTCCATGCTGACTTTCATTACTTTAACACGTAATGTGGGTTCAAGCATTCCTAAAGTTTCCTATGTGAAAGCCATCGATATTTACTCGTTGATCTGCATCGCTCTGATGTTCGCTTCCCTTATGGAATTCGCTTTCGTTAACAGCATTTGGCGCCGCAGGTATAACTCGATTGCGCTTCACAATACGATTTCAGTAACTTTTCATGCCCTTCTTCTTGTCGTGGAAGCAGGAAACAAATGGAGTTGCGGAAGTTGAACACGAGACACGTTCTGAAGAAAACTTTAACACCTAATATGATGCGGAAAACTTCCACGTCAAGATCCGTTCGCTCTTTGCCGCTTTATTCTGAGACAAGTAGTCAGGTATGTGTACGCTACTAATAGCGCAAAGCCGATAAGCAAAAGAAGCCCCGCGAAGTGCTTACACGCTCTTTCTTTTCTCCACCAGAATGAGTTGACTGTGATGTCATTAGCCCAGCTGAACGACACTTCACTGCCTCGACAAAGAGCTTTTAGTAACCCGGTATGTGCCGCCGATCTGAAGGAGTTTTCCGCCTCACCGGCAGCCATTGGGGCTCCTAGTCAAGCGGAGTTGTCACCAGCTGGGAGTCAGTTACACGTGGACCAGCCGGATTACGTGTCCGTAACCATCCCGGTGCCAGATCTGTCGTATTGCGTCCCGAGTTCGCCGGAGAAGCAGAGCATGGATCCTCAAGAGATCGCCAAGTACATCGACCGGAAGAGTCGTATCTTTTTCCCGGTCTTCTTCATAGCGCTGAATGTGTTGTACTGGAGTTTCATATGGATATAAATATGTGAACTAAAACACTTTTCTACAAAAAGAAGTTCGAAAGGAGTCGTCCAAGCGTGGTAGAAAAAGCCACTTTATTATTAAGTATGACGAAATATGGATAGCAAGGAGAAAAAATCACAGCAAACCCAAAAATGATTTGGCTGGACACACGCACCACATGGTATTGAATTCTTTGTGTGGGTAAATGTAAGGAAACACGACCAAGACGGGGGAATCAAAAGTTTTGGTTTGGTTCATTTAATGTCAATTCAACACGCGCACAATTGATTTTAATGAGAGAAAAAAAATCTTTTTTGGGATTTGACTTCACACACCAAAATATCCCAAAAATTGCAATAAAAGGCGACCCAAATAAAATAAAGCAATAAATATTGTGATATTGTAAAAATATTGTAAAGGCTAGCGAAAGATGATTATAGCTTATTTGTAAAATCTAAGGTATGGAGAAGCTCAAACATCGGCTGGGGGGAAAATAGGGATAGGGATATATGGTTAAGGCTGCCAAAAAATGTTGGTAGAAAACGATTTGAAGGTTCTGACAAGGGGCGGGAGGTGGCATGACATTTTCTTGTTTCATTAAGATGAGTGCGGGCGAAAATCTGATCGAGTTGGTATTAACAAAGAGGGAACCGAAATAGAAGTATGTACACTCTTGGGGGACCACTATTCTGCGATGACATCACTGTCGCCCCACATTTTACTTCCCCGAGCGACCAAATCGGCGGGAGTGATGAAGCGATAAGTTTTGCGAGCTCAAAGGCGAAAGTGGTAGAGCCAGCGTGGGAAGATACAGATGGCAGAACTCGGAACTTTAGTTTTTTCTTGAAAAAACTCAAAAATGTGTGGCAAAGATCGGACGAGGGAAAACATGGAACACCGACAAGGCAGCTGTTCCCTGGCAAAAATGTAAGGGGAGAATTTTCGAGCTTTTGTTTTTGCTTTTCTTTCCTTCTTGGTTACGCGGGTGGCACTCAAAACTTTAAGAAAGAGAATAGGCGAATGTCACCTGGGGTAAACAATGATATTACCGACATTCAGGCTTAGAAACTCTGGGAAAGTTAGCAACCCTTTCCCAAAACTCCACAATTATTATTTATTGATTTTTTTCAGGGTTCTTTCTAAACTTTAGTGGCGGCATCTTTCATCTCAATTGCCACGTGCTTGGGTGAAACAGCGCCATTTCGTAAGGGCGTTCTGGCGTCGTCGTCGCTTGCACGTCGACTAGCTGTAAGGTCGTAAAGGGAACATTCATATAATTATCAAATGGGATTCAAGGAAAGCAACAAGACCGACCTGAGCCGTTGGGTGACCTAGGGATGGAATTCTCCGAGGTTTGCCTGCTTGGAGGACGAAGACTGGAACGGCGTGGCTCTTTGGTTTCTTTGAGAAGTGAGACGTTAGCCAGGCGTGGGTTCGGTGTGTTGAATATACTCCGGTTCTCACCGAAGCGAGATCTGTGAAGAAAGGGAATATAGCCTAGGTATTACGATTTGACCTCTGGTGTGTAATGAATGTTTCAGGCGCATTAAGATTCTAATTAAGGTTTAACTTCAGTTTTAATCTTAAAACGAACTGTTATGACCTAATGTCGAAACCATTATAAGGTCTATGCCGAAGCCATCGTTATAAAAATAAATTTACGCTCTTTAATGTCTTATACTTTTTAATGCTTTTTAAAGTCATTTAGTTCAGTTATGAAGCTTGGAAATTGTCTATTAAGCATTTGGGATCTCTAACGGTTTACACTTGACAATATCTTCCATTATTGCAGTCGATATATCCATTGCCTAAGCGTACGCGGACACGTGTGCCCATAACATGCAGCTGGGTTGTGTTCTAGTTTCACTACCGTACTATAAGTATGCTAAATAGACCAAAAGGACTATCAGTGAACCAAGGGAACGTAACCGATCTTTGATAGTGACATTCAAGCGGCAAGTACTTTTTTTCGGATTATATGGAGTTTCATTCCTTTGTATACTTTATTTTAAGGTATTAAATTGCATCCTCTATGTTTGGCCTTCTTGCATTTCCTTTTATATTATATTGACATTTCTATTTATTTACTCCTGACGTTCTGCAAACTTCCGAGACCGGGATCTTTAAGTCGTTGTTCTTAATTCTTGAGCTTATTCTAAACTGTACGAGCGAAACGTGTGGGGAATGTACAATTTTTGTACACATTTTTTTACTTCTACCATAGATTTTTATATATTTATTTTCTATGTAGCCTCTTTTCCACGCGCTGTTGTTTGTTGTCAAATCAAATATTCATCCTTCTACTACTTCGCCGCTTCGGTCTTCCATCTCAATTTGTATCCACTGTTGGCATTCGAGTGACCGTTGCAGTATTACACGTCCTTCAATTCTCACGTCCGCCATTACACCACGGACACCGTTCTCCACTTAACGCGTTCCGTCACAGCAAATGTGCAAAATAATGTATAAAAAGAGAATAAATATAGAGCATAGAAAAAGAAAGTAACACAGCTTTCGGGTGTTCGGGCGAATAAATCTCCCAATATTTACGTTTAGGAGTAATGCATAAAAGGGTTTCACTGTTGGTTACCCGCAATCTAATGCACAGCGGCAGTGCAATGGGAAGATATTGCATAGAGTCGTGCATCGGGTTTTAGAGTTAATGCTCGTATGTGGGAGTTGTGTACCAATTAGAATAGTATCAAACTGTTAAACTATCTAGCATAAGGGTTGGCAACATGTCGCTAGCTGTTTCCGGGGCAAGGTTCTAATAACTTCATATTCCTTGTGCGTTCATTTTGAGCTCAATCTTTATGTATCCCTTAATTACGCTCTCTATTTCTCTCCTCGGAATTGGTGTGTAAACGGCGCAATTGGTGTGATTTACGTGACATGTAACTGAAGAACATGGAAGTGCTACGTACTTGCTGAACAGACGCAATACCACGCACAAGATGACGAACATTAACCCAAGCCCCGCCAAGACCCCAATCATGGTAGGATCCACATATGAACCAGGCTCCCATATTTCGTTTTCTACACAAAAAGCGATATAAGCCAATCATTCACAAAACAAACTATCCAATCTCTTTGGATGTAAATCCGAAGACTGTTCTCATTGTCCTTTTTCCGGCACATTTCCATAATAGTGATGCATACATGCTGGCCCTATTCCCACGGGAAACTTAGACTTAACCCTCCTTTAGAATTTACATTTCTTTGACACAAATTCTACCGAATTTGCGTGCGATAAGGGCGAGAATGTAAATGTTACTTAATAAAGGACGCCAATTGGGGAATTTCAAGTGATCAATACGGGAGAAAAAAGGACGCATTCCTTCTCGTCTTTTTGTATGGCATTTTTCCGCGTTAAAAGCGTGCAATCGATAATTTTTCTCGATATTTCTCTGCCCAAATTTTGGTGGTTGAAAAAGGCAAACAAAGGAAGATTGATGGAGTAGATTTCTTTTCTGCTTTTCCGTAGGGAAATCCCGTAACGAAGAAAAACATAGCAAAGCACAGAGATCACCTAACAAAGATATAAACGGTTTAACCCCAGCGACCTATTCTGTGGGAAAAGAAATCTGGGGATTCTGCAGGCATTGATTGGAAGATGGGAATACGCACACAATATTTGAGAAGCGGTGGGAATATACAGAAATCGTTCGCTTTTAGGGCAGCTTTCTCGGGATCCAGCGAGGGTCGAGTAATGGCTATAACAACGACGGAAGGCTTAATACGTGCAAAAGTAAAGCAACTGAAGCCAATATAACGTGCCAGACGCTACTTTAGAAGATTAGAGGCTCCGAGATAAACAAAAAAGCTGGAGCGGGAAAAGTAGCATTCCTTCTAGTCTCAAAAAGAGAAAAAAACTTCCGCGAGGACTTCCTTTGTATGAATTTCTGAGGGAAACGGGTACATTTATCTTTTGTATTTTTATTTACAGCGTACGTGAAATTGTAACGAGCCTAAATTTGTTTTTTTCCCTCCTACGGTAGTAAATCACTGCGGCATTGCGTTATGACTGCAGACATTTTGAGTCACGGATCGTTAAATTAATATAGTTACGAAAAATCTGCCGTGTCTGTGTGTCAAAAAGTTTTTAAAGCGCCCCCCCCCCGGACGGTGTTGCGTGTCGTCGTAAAATTCTAGTAGTAATTTTTGCAACTTACCAATGCACCAGATTTTCCCGTCTGCGTAGCGGAATGGGTGGTACCCAAGACTGCAAGAACAGCGTTTGTGGCGACACTCGGAATTACTGTCCACTCGGCGACACTGTTCGCTGAACAAGCACGACTCATTTAAGGCCGTTTCTAAACCCCAAAACATGTACAGAAATGTCACAAACTTTGATAATCATTTCTCATTTCTCCAAGTTGCCATAGCACTCGTTCCCTCTCATTTTGTATTTTTTTAGAATTATTTGTTTCTTTTTTGTATTCGTTTCTACCGGTCCCTTTTTCAATTGCTGAACACAGATAGCTTTGTTGACCGTTTTCAAGTCTTCGAGTAGCAAAAGGAAATGTAAATGGAAGTGTGTGTTTGCGCAAAGAAATTGCAGTTCACGGAGTACTTACCTTTGCCACATAAGGTACCACCTTTCACTGGATGGGTAGCTAAACAGTCACATGTCCCGGTATCCAAATCGCAAAACGCCCCAGGCATATCATCGCAATCTGCGAAACTTTCGCACGAATCTCCCAGATGTCGGGGTCCTGTGACCAAAACAAGTAAGTGTTAGTAACTTAGTTTGGATAGTAAAAAAAGGTGACAATCGAAACTCTTTGTTACACAAGGAAAAGTTGTTCTAAGAGAACGAGTTGCTATGGGGGCCATGGGGGCTAAATTTATGAGACAAACCTGGGGTCAAAGGTCTTGTTTATGCCCGGTTTCTTACTTGTTTTGGCTTGGTACTGGCACCAGGTTCTTTAAATCCATAGGAATGTATATGCTTTGAGTTGGATCAATACTTCGGTCCAAGCAAAGGTGTCCCTTGTTTCTTTTTCCTTGTACCCCCTCCCTCCTTCCTGTATTTCGGAACACGCATTCTGTGCAGTACTGGCTTTTGGCACTGAAGTTTTTCTAACGTCCTTTTTTTGCGTATGGTGCGACCCTTCTAGTTAAGAAGGATAGGAGTCTTATTTTACGCTACACGGAAGGCAAGGGTATTTCTACTACTAATGCTAAGGCATTCCTCGCGACCTCGCGTCTGTGAGAAAGAACTAATTTGTATCCAGGTGTTTCCGTGTGCCCTTTTATTAGTGCTGCCTCGCCACTACTTGCTAGTCAGCTTCAAGTGGTATTATTTCTTCAGTTGGCCTGGGATCCAAAACTAGTTCCTATTTGATGTGACACACCATTATGGGAATACCAAATGTTCACGAGGGAAACTTAAAAGAAATTGTCAACAAATACTGCTTTATATGGGTGGTGGTGGTAGTGGGGAGGAAGTTTCGAGTGGAAAAAATAACAGCAGCTGACCACTGGAATTCCGATAGTCATATCTCTTGGGTCGAGCGCGGCTCGAATGCGTTTTCAATTTGGACAAAGGACACGGGGTAGTCAGCATAGCCAAATTATAGTGACTTTTTTTTTTGCTGGAGTGTTTCCTTAACCGTGTTGTATTCGCTAAGATCAATACTTGCATTGTTCCCCAGAATCTCTCGCACCCAGGAAGGAGTAACGTTCCAGCACTAATGGTTACGAATCATTTCATTCGACAATGGAAAGTTTTCCGTACTTGCCTTGTACTGGAGTAAGCTTAGCATTCGAAAAGGCAGACAACTCAATTCAAATCTGCTTAACAAGCACGAAGATCTTGTCAGAAATAGCCGAGACAAGTCCCCGGCCAGGCGAAGTAATTTTCTCATATTGACGTGCTCTTTTTCTTTTGATGTTGCGAGAAAAAAAATACAAGAGATTATGGGATAAACCGAAGAAAAAGCCTGGGGTTTCATGCAGTAATCCTCTCACGCAAAGAACCAAGGGAGAGAAAATAAAGAATCCGAGGTATTTCGTTCGCCATAGATTCCTTGGACAAGCCACGCCCCATTATCGCGCCTTAAAGCTCGTCATTGAACGAGTGTTGGTAAGGGATTAGTGGGGTGAAGGATCTTGAGGATTGGTAACGGTGTGACAAGAATGGATGTGTGCGTGCACAAGTATCACAACTAATCTAGTTTCGCTAACCTTTGGTCGTGGCGGGGATGACTTCCGAAATGGCCGGATCATTAAGCGGCTGATTATGCACATCAGGTTCAACAAAAGGAAGTAAGGATTCCGTAGCTTGTACCGGCGGTGCCAAGGAACAGGAGAGAAAACTTGTCAACAATAAAAGAGCTAGCCCTTTGTTAACAAGGGCAAAGGACGTGGACATCGTAACGGAATGCGTCTGTTGGGTAGCACTGGGGGGCACACTTGGTACGTTTGGTACCCTCGGCCGCCTTTTTTTCTAGCTTTCTTTGACAAGAAAGCACTATGACTAAAACTATGTTAAAACTACGTTGCGAATGTCGTTCACATCGCGGATCACTAGAAAGAAGGCAGACTACAAACCAGAAAACAACGTTTAGTAGAGCGGTTTGGTTCTTCTGTAAAGTTCGCCGTTGCTTTCAAATGTTAAAGTCCCAGAACGGGAAGTAGTACTAGTAGTAGTAGTGTCCCCGACGTCCCAACGCGAACTGGGGTATCTGACTGGGCAATATAAGAGGGCGAAACAGGGCAATGCCTCGATCAATGGTTCTGACAGGCAGACGTCGTGTCGGAACTTTTAACATTATATAGCAGTACTAGAAAATACGTCGACCTTATTAATGACAACTCTTTATAAAATGGTTAGTCTGCCTGTCATATTTATTATACATATCAAATAGCTAAGATAGTTTTTGCGCCGTACAGGAAATCAACCCTCAAATTTCCTACATCGTCAGAAGTGAATAAAAAATTGAATATAGGAGTAGCTCTTTTCAGCACAGAGATGTAATTTTGTTTGGTACATATTTCCATATTCTGTCAAAAAAATGTTTGAAATCATTCTGAATTGGTCATCGTAACTTTCCTACTCCAAGACGCAATTGCGTCTTAGTACTGGCACGAAAATCGCGATTGCTATACGACTTTAGTTTTCTTTTAAATGCTATTAAATAGCAATAAGAATGTATTTTATGTTTATTAGCACATGTTGACGAAGTGTTTCGTTTTATTATGAAGGAAGAAAAGGGCTCGTTTCTAATTTCTCTGCTTCGAAGCTCATCGCCATCGATTTTTCGCTTTTACATCCTGGAGAGCCCGCATTTTCTTGCGCTAAACTACGTGGTAGGCGTCGCTTGAGTCAGCGAATGGGAAACGGCCACCGACAGGTGTGGGCAACTCCTCCTAAGGCGGTACTTCTACGTGTTTGTGTGACAGAAATCCGTCGTTTTCACCATGGCGGGTCCCAAAACACCGGCTTCTCGAAAAAAAGCTTCTCCTTTTGGGGCCGTGGGCTCTAAAAGTTTGTTAACTTTTGCAATTTTGGCCTTAGCGTGTATTGTGGCTTTCGCATCTCGTCTGTTTGCCGTTATTCGCTTCGAAAGTATCATCCACGAGTTTGACCCATGGTAAACACTATTTGATCCCATCATACCGCAATCAAAAACAATTATCACTGTTTTATTCTTTGGAATTAGGTTTAATTACAGAGCTACAGCGTACATGGTGAAAAATGGTTTCTACAACTTTCTTAACTGGTTTGATGAGAGAGCCTGGTATCCTTTGGGAAGAATTGTTGGAGGCACGGTATACCCCGGGCTAATGGTTACCTCTGGTGCGATTCATCACGTCCTTCATTCTTTAAATATTCCTGTGCATATCCGAGATATATGCGTCTTCTTAGCCCCCGTATTCAGGTAAATTGCATTTAGTATTCATTAGTCCCAAAGCGTTTTAACAGCGCATTTGCTTCCTCACAGTGGCTTGACAGCAATTGCCACATACTTACTCACCAAAGAATTATGGTCAGCCGGCGCCGGTCTGCTTGCCGCGTGCTTTATTGCAATTGTCCCTGGCTACATCAGTCGATCCGTGGCTGGAAGTTACGACAATGAAGGCATTGCCATTTTCGCACTCATGTTCACGTACTACCTTTGGGTAAAACGCTTTATTCTTCATTATCTTATATTACGTCTATTCGTTTGTAGCCTATTTGTATTTTTCCAAACATTTACTCTAATTATTTTCCTGTATTTTTTTCATTACTCTAACAATTTTAGTGTTGTTTTGTTATTTTTATTTTGTTTTTATTTTTCCATTAGATTATTGTACTGTACTATTTTTAATCTGTATTTTAATTTTTGTATGAAAAATTACTCTTTGCTAGTTTTTACTATTTTCAACTAGAATTTTAGTCTGTATTTTCTTGTTCTTTCACGGGGACTAGGATGGTGGCAACCGATTGTAATTATTGTTTTGCTTTCACAATAGGTGAAATCTGTGAAAACGGGTTCGGTTGGATGGGCAACGGCCACAGCTCTTTCCTATTTTTACATGGTAACGCAATTACTATTAAACCGGTTGTTCAGTTAACTAATGGAATGATGGATGAAGGTATCGGCATGGGGTGGTTACGTGTTCATCATCAATTTGATTCCGTTACACGTGTTCGTTTTGCTGATCATGGGTCGTTTCTCGTCGCGACTTTTTACGGCCTACACGACGTTCTTCATCCTGGGCTTGGTCCTTTCTATGCAAATCCCCTTCGTGGGCTTCCAGCCCGTACGCACCAGCGAGCACATGGCTTCGGCAGGCGTTTTCGTGCTGCTCTACGCCGTGGCTTTCCTGAGCTACCTGCAATCCGTACTCTCCAAGGCGCAGTTCAAGTACCTCTTTATAGTCGGAGGCTTGAGCGCCGCCGGTGTCGTTTTCGTGGCTGTCGTAGCTTTAACTTATGCTGGCGTCATTGCTCCTTGGAGTGGCAGGTACGTGTCTTAATCATGTCTCCCGTAAAGCGCAGCTTTTATTGAGAATGGGTTAGGTTTTACTCTCTGTGGGACACCGGTTACGCCAAAATCCACATTCCAATCATCGCGTCTGTGTCGGAACATCAGCCGACCACGTGGTTCTCGTTCTTTTTCGATTTGCATATCCTGGCCCCGACTTTCCCGGTAGGCCTGTGGTACTGCGTGAAGAACGTGAATGACGAACGCGTCTTCATCATTCTGTACGCTGTGAGCGCGGTCTATTTCGCTGGAGTTATGGTCCGCTTGATGCTGACTTTAACGCCTGTGGTCTGTGTGCTAAGTGCGATTGCTTTCTCCAAGTTGCTGGAGTATTACTTACAAGAGGAGGAAACTCAAGCCAGCGATGAGCAAGGTTCCGGTGACGAGGCAGAAGACAAGCCTAATTTGTACGACAAAGTAAGCCTCCTTTTCTGCTCGAAATAGAAGACATTTACGAATTTTTGAGCTTTATTTATCCTAGGCTGGCAAATTGAAGAAAATGAAACACGAGCAAGCCAAGAGCGCAGAGGGCGTCGGCATGAATGTGAGGAGCATTGTAATCATCGCGATGATGATGATGCTCATGATGTTTGCGGTGCACTGCACTTGGGTTACTTCTAACGCGTACTCTAGTCCTAGCATCGTTTTGGCATCCTATGGCCAAGATGGATCGCGTCAAATCATCGATGATTTCAGAGAAGCTTATTACTGGTTGTGGCAAAATACTGCTGAAGATGCCCGTGTCATGTCCTGGTGGGATTATGGTTACCAAATTGCTGGCATGGCCAACCGAACTACATTAGTAGATAATAACACGTGGAATAACTCACACATTGCTTTGGTAACAATTTTTTACCTTTTCTTGTATAATTATTTTTAATTTTCTTTATTTTTTTATTTTTAATTTTCATTTAATTTTGTGTGTCCTATATGCTTTATTGAGCCAGTTTTCTTGTAAAACGTAGTTTTAATTCTCTTTTGATTATATTAGGTCGGGAAGGCCATGTCGTCGAATGAAAGCGAGGCGTACAAGATTATGACTGCTTTGGATGTTGATTACGTCTTGGTTATCTTCGGAGGAGTTATTGGTTACTCTGGAGATGATATCAACAAGTTCCTTTGGATGGTACGCATTGCGGAAGGTGAACATCCTAAAGACATTCAGGTGATTATTTTAAAACGCGAGCACGTTAGAGAATAAGGATGGTCATTTCATAAAATAATTGTAGGAAAGTAATTATTTCTCGGATCGTGGAGAATTCCGAGTGGATTCGGAAGCGTCTGCTACCATGCTGAATTGTTTGATGTATAAACTTAGTTATTACCGCTTTGGGGAGATGAAAGTAAGTTCGTGTAAAGGAATGTGTAACAGACAGTGAATAGTAATGGAATAATTTAGTTGGATTTCCGTTCTTCGGCTGGCTTTGATCGTACTCGTAACGCCGTGATCGGCAGACGTAATTTTGACCTGACCTACTTGGAGGAAGCTTACACGACTGAGCATTGGTTGGTACGGATATATCGAGTCAAGAAACCTCATGAATTCAACCGTCCTTCGATTACCAAGTCTAACCGCAAGATTCCCATTTCGTCGAAATACATTTCTAAAAAGGTAAGATTGAGAAGTGGGTCGAGTCAAAAAGCGCTTATTCAAATATCTTTTTCGTTGAACAGACCTCGAAGAGGAGGAAAGGATCCATTAAGAATCGACCAGTCGTTGTGAAGGGCACCAAACCGACCGCGTGAAAAACAAAACATATTTTAGAACGATAAAAGAAATATGTGGGACCTCTAGAAGTTTAAGAATTGGATTAAGTTGAAAAGAGAAATGAGAGAAAGTTGAGTACACGCAAATATGGCTGGGAAATCCGAGCCAGGTGTGGGAGCACTTTGTATGTGTGCAAATAAGTTTCCTTTGCTTTGCTGTACTGGCGGGGTGATCTTTGTAATTGTTTGCGGAATAGAGTGACCCAGTGCGCGAAAAAATGTCTGTTGTTCAATTCTACCACACTTTTTATAGTTATAAATTTAATATTTCCTGAGCATTATACGGAAAAGAGACAACGAGTTAGTAGGCTAGGCAAATTTAATATGATAACGTTGCACAGTATAGGGAGAAAATTGTTCGGTGTTTGGGATCTCCCCTTTCAGACTTTCTTCGTCTTATGAAAGCGAAGTCACAAAACTTCAAGGATTCCATGAACTTCGCAACAGCATTTTTATTCTTGTCTTGCATTGACTGGATGCTAAATCGTTACCGTAAGCTTCAAAATGACTTAGACTTGATGTGACTTAAAGCTATTGTAATGCGTGTTTGTTATAATACAGGGTTGTCGAATTGGCGGCCTGGGGGCCGGATGCAACCACTTGAATCGGGATCCCTTAAAAATGATTCACTAGTTCTTTATACTGCCCTCAACCGTCGTATAAGATTTAATATAAAGGAAAATAATGAATTTCGGTGAGCTGGAAAGCACATGTTAAGCCATTGTGGTTAACACTGCATATTATTTGCAATTTTCCATATTATTAATTTAGATAGTGAATTGAAGCGTGTGGCCTCCGGTCGGACGCTTATTAAGTTTATTGGCTCTCGTTCGCCTGATTTCACATTCCACATATATTACGTATCAGGTCCATATTCATAGTAGTAGGATAGAATGAATAATAAAGGACTTGTCCAGCTAATGAGTACACCCTCAGTAATATTTAGTAGTGGAGTCCGTATTCTCAGAAATACATTCGACTGAACATTTTCCTTCGTCTTACTACACCTGACTGTCCCTATGCTGTCAAGTTTTTCCTTTGCTCCCAGTGTCGATTTGTTCATATAGGTACGTTCGGAAACCCCATCCATAGCCTCCGTGGCGCAATTGGCTAGCGCGTTCGGCTGTTAACCGGAAGGCTGGTGGTTCGAGCCCACCCGGGGGCGGTATATTTTTCTACTTTTGTTCATTTTTTCAAAGAGTGAATGGAACGAAAACTCAAAAGAATGTCTAAAAAGCCCTCTGCTTCTATAGAAACAGTTTGCAATCTTTTCCATCCCTAAAATTCTCTCTTGAGTATGCCTGCCAGGGCCGTACCCAGGATTTTGGTTCGGGGAGGGGGGGGGGGGGTAATATACAATTTTTTTTTTCATTTGGGCATTCCCCTATGTTCACCGTTGTAAAACAAAAATTTCGGGGTGGGGGGATGGGTGGGTTAAACCCTCCCCCCCCTCCCTGGATTACTCCATATGCCTGCATATACTCGCACCGATAGCCGTATTTATCCTTGCCTCTGAACGTAATTATTTTGTTTGCTCGTATTTTTTTACTCTTGAACTTTTTTATTGCTAAGGGCACTTCACTTCTACTTTTCTTACTCGACTCCCGTAGCAGCTACACGGAAAAGTGATTACAAATATTTTGCGGCCGTTTGGAAATACCGAGCATGACCTTAAAAAGGGCAATGGTTCATTTCTTCGGCTATAGTTGTTTTTTATTGCTCAGCACCGGATTGCTCAGTGACACTTTGCATGCTCCTTTTTTCGTCCCTTTTCGACGATCTGACTAATTCGAAGTGATAAGATTCCTAGCCGAATTTCTATGTTCATACTGACACTCTAAGTACAGCCTCCGTGGCGCAATTGGCTAGCGCGTTCGGCTGTTAACCGGAAGGCTGGTGGTTCGAGCCCACCCGGGGGCGGTGACATTTTTCTTATCAAAGCTTTTTCTTTTACAAATTTCTTCCATGTGAAAGTTATTTTCAATCTGTTAGAATTCCGGGCGATCAATTTTTTAAGAGGGAGTTTATTAATAGAGTAAATTAAAGATTACAAGCTCACATTAGTTCTCCGTACACTCTACGCGGCGATGCAACAGTGAGAATAGCCATTCGTAGTACAGTTTTTAGCTGCACGGTTGTAAACAGCTCGCGAGTTCACTGATTCCTGGACTTGAGTCGCACATTCTTTCCCTCAAAATGCTCAAAGTACATAAAATATGAACATACAAATCCTTGCATTATACCTGTAAACAACTTGATACTGTATCATTTATATTAAAAAGGGTGTAGTTGGACTCGTGACTGGCGGCGCTTCCGGTTTAGGTCGCGCTACTGTTGAACGCATCGTGAACCAAGGAGGCAAAGTAGTTTTGTGCGATCTCCCTACTTCCCAAGGAAGCAAAGTCGTGTCCGAAATTAGCTCCGATAATGTAGTCTTCGCTCCTACTGATGTAAGAATGATCCTTGTCTCGTAAAAGTACCTACTGCTAAGTCCGCCAATAACTTACAGGTCACTTCTGAAAAAGACGTCTCAGAAGCCTTGGACTTAGCTAAATCCAAATTTGGACGCCTAGACGTTGCTGTCAACTGCGCAGGAATTGCTGTAGCTTTCAAAACCTATAATTTCAACAAGAATCTTCCACACAAGCTCGAGGACTTTGTAAAAGTTCTTATGGTATGCGAAACTTTCCTTTTAAGAACGCCCAGTCTGAAGAAACTTTAACGCTAGGTCAACACGGCAGGCTCCTTTAATGTCATCCGTCTAGCAGCCGGTCTTATGGGTCAAAACGAACCCAACGTCGACGGCCAACGAGGTGTTATCGTAAACACCGCCAGTGTAGCTGCCTTTGATGGCCAAATCGGCCAAGCTGCCTATTCAGCGAGTAAAGGAGCTATCGTTGGCATGACGCTGCCCATTGCCCGTGACCTATGCACGCAGGGAATCCGGATTTGCACCATCGCTCCAGGTAATGCTTACATAGAGCCCTGTGCCTCTCTCCGGCTATAAATGCTCCGTCCTTTCACGCCGTAGGCCTTTTCGACACTCCATTACTGCAATCCTTGCCAGAAAAAGCTCGCAACCATCTCGCGAAAACGGTGCCCTTCCCGTCGCGTCTAGGCCACCCCGATGAGTTTGCGCAAATGGTGCAAAGTATCATAACCAATCCCATGTTAAACGGTGAAGTGATTCGTCTCGACGGTGCGTTGAGAATGAGCATGTAAAACCTTAGCATCTCCATATGTGTACTTGCCTTAGCAACCTGAAGGTGAGCTGTATTTTAGTTACGAATAAACTTCTTAAGCTGGCGAAAGGGAGAATTATTCCTCTGTGTTATTACTCCTATAAATATTACAGAGGTTTTGTTGACTGTCACGTTTTCTTGGAATACGAACCCTTGAAATCAATTTCCATGTTGCTATGAGCGCTAAGCATTGGGTATAATTAAAAAAGAAATACAAGGTCGTGGAAGGGGTTAGTAAATTATCCTTAGTTTATGAGAAGTACTTCAATGCCTAATATACGAGGGCTTTTTAAAGCACGAGGAGCTTATCTTGCTCTTCACTTTATTGCAGTTTGGCCGCACTTCGCATAGTCTGGCTTGTGTCATCATCATCTGCAAATCATTCCCCCCTCCTTCTCCCTTTTTAGCCACTCAGCACCACATGTGCACGGAAGAGTTACTCCCTTCACGGGGCGGCTTCATTTCGGACAGGAAATTTCAGCACCTCACCCTTCGCTTACTGTCACAGACGTAGAAATAGCCGTGTCTTGACGCCTTCCAATGTGTAGATGCTACTTCCGGGTTTTCAAATTCGGAAAGGATAGCGTTGCTTCCATCTCGAACCGAAAATACTATTAAAATGTTGTTTGTTTGTTTACAATACTGGGATCTCAAGTAGCTGTAAGCGAAAGGCGGGAACGCAGTTTTTCTTTTATGTTAGAAGTCCCCTTGGGTGGCGATGACTGCAGGAGAATGAAGAGAACCTTTGACCCCTTCCCATCAAGCTTGTCCCGGGCGCTCAAAGAGAGATAAAGTGGACTTGTTGACGTAGATCGTCTCCCCGTTCCTAAAAGGCACCATCTTTCAAGTCAGAGCCGAGAGTCAGTGTGGTCTAGTACGAGCTCCGGAGCGAGCCAGGTCATACTCGTACGAGTTCAGTAGCGAAACATTGTACGTGCAATTTAGGTTGGAGAGATTAAAACGTGCTACTTACGTAACCAGTTATTGAATGGTTAGCGTTGGAGGTGTGACAAGCGCCGATCCTGCCGGAAGCTTTCTAGTGTGACTTTACGAGCTTCTGGTCAAGGAGGAGGGATATAAAAGTGAGATTAAGATAAGACACAGAACGCGATAGAGATAAATTACCCAAGAGAAGAGCTTTTTTCCGTTCAGTTTTTCTATTCGACGTTAGAAAAAAAACGTAGTGCATCGGCGGACCTCATTTTGTGTAAGTTCGTGGTGTGGGATAAGTGAATGTGCGTGTCTTTCTCATCATGTTGCACCATAAATACGGACCGTCGTTTGTGCTGCTCTTCACGTTGCTCTTCCCCAGCATCACAGGTAAAGGGGCGACTGGCTTTATATCAATACTACGTTTGATTTGACACGTTATCAACTTGATTTGAGTAGATAATCTCTCTTAACTGAATTTACTATATTAATGGAATTTGGTATTCCGAGCTTTAACATGATTGATCTTTGCTCCTATGATACCACTAATGTCTAGGAGTTAAAACAGCGAATTCCTTTTTGATTAAATTAGTGTCGTATATGAAACTTTATGAATTCGTAGAAAAAAACCATCTGTAAGCTTTCCGTTTTGGCGAATATTTGTAGGGGATCTGGAGCCGACTTTTTCGCGATGCTGTCATCTGGGTGTGAATTGGGGTCAAGAAGGGTTGCAATGTGCAAGTTTTCCAGCGCCTGTGACCGGAATTCCTGCGGAACAACAAGCCGTGTGCTTATCTACCGTTCAAATCTGCTGCCTACGCAAACATCGGTAAGTCACTTGATTTTTGTCTACTTTCTTGAACAGAGGTTTTGTCGATCTTCAAATCAACCCCACCTCCCATTTCTCGCTCCAGCACCTAGCGATTATAAAAGCGTTGTATTCTACTACACGTAATATAAGGATGTTTATGGTAATTCTATGCCAGAACGCGGAAGTTCACAGTACAGCGTGGTCTGTTTCAGACATATTTTTAATAACTGATGTCTGTCGCTGCTGCCGGTTAAAAGAAATGTTTTACAGTGGGCTGAAGAACTACGATGTAGACCTAAATTAAAGCGAAATCATTCAAAAAAGTGGTGCAAATTGTAGTTCGTTAAGTTTTGTAGTAAAAGAGTGTACGTCAGATAAATTCAATTGCAAGACGCATTTTATCCTGGTTTTCTCTTGCCTCCAATATCCGTGTTCAACTTCGTTTGTCCCGGAATAACAGAAAGTGGGGTTTTCCTAACTGCTTTGACGATTGCTGTTAACGTACTCTGTGAATTATAAGCAAAATTTTACTAAAAAATTCGACGAAACGGATATCTTGTATTGTATTGACTGTATCGTGCACTGTAGTGTATGAAACACCCAGCAAAGAAAAAACGTTATTAAAAATTTAGGAAACATGGAATGGTGGATTTTTGTTCAAGAACTTGAAAATTAAGTTTATTTCTTTACTCATTTTGAATAGGGGATTCATTGTGAGTCAGACGTGCGAATTCCATCGGGTCATCCCTAACTCTGTTCTTGCGCTTGATTTCTATATTCGTTGTGCAACCAATAACACAATTTCAGTACTTTGCTCACGGGAACGAGTATGATTTCGAGAAATAAATATAATTCTGTATCCGTTAAGGTTTCACAATCGTATACGAGAAAGGTTTTGGTAGCGAAGGAAGCATACCCGTGTTAACATTTCTGTCGATAGGGAACGTCAGTGTGAAGCTGGAAAATTGTCTGCCAAGGCCGATAAGGAATGCCGGATCACGCGTGAGACGGGCGGCGAATTCCATCGTGTAACTGAAAAGAAATTAATAGTATCAGTCACTCTGACGGTAACACACACAAAAATGGACTCTTTGACCTAGGATTGCTGCGAAGGTTGCAAGCTCGGGCTAGTTGCTGGGACGATGGCTATGGGATGTGGGTTCCGTAGCTTCAAGTTCGGAACGCCGTGGGACGAAGCGTACCTGAGTTGCTGCCAACAAATACTGCCGCAGTCATCCTTCAACACACAACCGCCATCCCGACCAGGCAATCATGGTCCTCGGTTACCTGGCCCCACACATCCTCCTGCTCCAGCACCAACTCATTTCAGTGCAACGGCGCCTACTCCCAGACCTGAAGAACCTGCTGGTAAACGCCTTTCCAATCTCGTGGCTTAGCAAGAAAAGAAGCGAATTGAAAAGAAAGTAGATGAATAGCTTAATATTTTTCCTATTACTTTAGGTCAAGACTTGTGTGCGCTATTCCCCAACGAACTTTGCGCGCAAATTTGCGTTCCTACTCCCAACTCCTACCGGTGCGAATGCCGCGAAGGCTTCAACTTACTTGCCGACGGCAAATCCTGTCAACAAACCACCCAGGCTGATCGCTGCGCTTTGAATAACCCTTGCTCGCAGAAATGTATCGATACCGGTCTGGCCATCGAATGTGCCTGTAACCCTGGCTACCAACTTGGCTCAGACCTTCGCACTTGCCACGGTAAGGCCTTATTCACACTTCACAAAATACGGGGACAAACCTCTACCGGGATACAATGGTCTTCTCTAGACATTCTGCAAAACAAGCTAAGCTGATGTGAACGTTTATATCTTTGCTCTGTGTATATCTTTCCTTGTCGCCGGTTGTAGATAATCACTTAACTAGTTAGTTAGACCGTTTTACCACTTACTCTCTGCAAATAAGTATTATGGAGGAGCTATGCACAATAAATAGTGGGATGGAGTGTTATCCGGAGGTGTTATTCGATATTCAAGTTTTTAGCAGTTGATTCATTGTTGTCCGTTTTGTCAGACGTGGATGAATGTAATTTGGGCTCAGATAACTGCGATCCTCTCACGCAAATCTGCATCAATGAGCCGGGCAGTTTCCGCTGCGTATCCAGTGAGGGCGGAGCTAGAGGCCGATCAGCCTCGGGCTCCCTTGCCGGTAGCGGAAATGTTGGTGGAGCACATGGCAGCCAGGATAGCGGGCGCTGTCCTCCAGGCTTCAGATTCAACTTCCAGTCACGTGTTTGCGACGGTAAATCACCAAGGTCAAGTAGTTGAAGGCAAAACTTATTTTGTTCTTCAGATATCGACGAATGTGTGAACCCTAGGGCCTGCCCAACTCCGTCGTCTTGTCAAAACACGATAGGCTCTTTTACTTGTGTGCGAGTACCAGTGGAAGAATGTCGACCCGGCTACAGGTTCGATCTAGCTTTGCGAACTTGCGTAGGTAAAGGCGGAAAACAACGAACGGTAATGAACGCCAGGGATATTCAAACGAGATATCTTTCCTTTGCAGATATCGATGAGTGTGAAAACCCGGATACGTGCCCCCGCACCAAACCCCTTTGCATTAACACACCAGGATCGTTTGTATGCCAGTGGCGAGAACCCATTATTCCCAGTGCTGCAAATTCTTGCCCTGCTGGTTATAAGTACAATACGTTGCTTCAATCTTGTGAAGGTAAAAGAAGCCCTCATAATGTTTAAAGAAAAAAGGCGTTATTAATTCCCTGATTTTAAATTATGTATATGTATTTTTGGGGGGTTTGGTGGTATCATTTGTCGCTTTGTCATGTGGGGTGCATGTTAGCCGAGTATATGTTTTTCGGGTTTTCTTAAGGACACACTAATCCCTTGTTAGCGTAAAATATAGCGAGCGATGAACTAAGCCTAAACGTGCATGAAGAAAATTTAACACTCATCCGGCGTTAAAAATCCTAAATTTTGCATCGAAGAAATTTAACCCTTGTCAGGTGATAATAACGATTGGAAATTTCTGGGACTGTGTTAATTTGTTTTGGGGTTCTTACTGGGATCGTAGATGTGGATGAGTGCGCCGAACGGTTGCATGCGTGTAATCCGGATCAGGAGATGTGCGTAAATGAACAAGGCAAGTACCGGTGCGATAGGATCGAGCCCGTGAATGCTGAAAGCGATGACGATCCTAACTGTCCTTCGGGCTATGTGTATGATGAAGATGAATTCGTTTGTCTAGGTATTTCTTTCTTTTTTCTGTAAAAGCATTGGAGAAAAAACGTGGTATATCTTGGGAAGTTGAAAATTATGTTTAACTGCTATCTACTTGAACTCCACAGATCTTGACGAGTGTTTAGAGGCTGCAATGCAAGAAAAATTACTGTGCAAGCAAGACGAGAGGTGCGTCAATACCGAAGGGGCGTACGAATGCGTGGCTGGATGCCCTAAAGGCTTCCAAGCCCATCCTATTGAAACCGAACGTTGCGTGGATGTAGATGAATGCACGACACAGGGTTCGAGTCGCGCTTGTACGTTAGCTGAAAGGTAAAGATGTACTAATACCCATCCACTGACCTTTCCAGCCATCTTTGCAAGGTTAAAATCGCCATGTTCGTTGTCGATGACGTCACGACTCCATTATTTGTAATTTGAACCATTGCGATGTTCCGTTTCGCAAAGATAGCCAGAAAGGACAAACTGACAGATTTTTTGAGAATCGTCGTCATTTCGTACAAATTCTGCAGTTGCATGTAGCGATTTCTTTTCGTACGTCGCCATTTTTGCAAAGTCGAAAGACTCCATATTGGATTCCAGCGGCGTCACGCTCCCGTCTGGCGGGAAAAATGATCATAACGCCACCTTTGTTTGTGCTTGCAAGCTGTCAGGATCGTTGTATTGTGGAATCGTGGGAACTTTTCAGTTCGCAAAGATGACGGCGTGAGACAATTAGTAAGGCCAGATTGTATACAAAATTTTCTTTGTTCGCTCAGGTGTATCAACACGATTGGATCATACAGGTGCGAAAGCTTGCGCCCTACATTGCACACCTCAACAGCAAGCAGCGTTATTGCTGCGACAACGCCTGCTCCTACGCCCACTCCCACGCCTACTCCGCGTCATGGTGACTTCAGAAATCAGCCCTTATTAAAAATTAATGTACGTGTCTTATTCGTAAGGACGAACGACTACGATTAGCCGAGTGGCAAATAATGGCACCGTCAGAGGCGAAATTGATTGTCCATTGGGCTACAAAAAAGACGCCAATGGTCGTTGTAAAGATATCAATGAGTGCGTGGAAGGGAATCATACTTGCAAACGAGGCGAAGAAGATTGTGTCAATGCGCTGGGCTCTTATCGCTGCAAACCGCTGTCCCCTTGTTTACACGGTTTCAAGCGCGATACGACGACGGCCAAGTGCATTGACGTGGACGAGTGCACCGAAAATAAGCACAACTGCCCATCGACCGCACTTTGCGTTAATCAGTACGGCAGTTTTGTCTGCCGACCTTTCCCCCCTTGCCCACCGGGTCACCGTTACAATGTCGAAGCTCGATATTGTCAAGGTCTTTACGCTAATTAGACCATCCGTTTACATGCTGCTTCCGTTTGCTTGTTGTTTTTTTCGCTGGGCTTGAATGTACTACATTGTTTAAAATTTTTGCTCTGTCTCTTTCCGTATTCGTTAGCTACAAGTCTCATTGTGATTTGGTGCCAAAAATTTCCCAGTATATCTAGTTATGTATGACAAGTGAATGAACGTACCCGAAGTACAATCCACCGTTGCTCTCGAACCCAAACTGAAGTACGCTTTGAGGATTACTTCAGGTCCGTGACTACCGACCTCGAAAGTAAAACTCAATCTACTTTCAGGAAAGGTTATGAGGAGATAAGACAGTGGTTCTCAACCTCGTTCGGGGGGTGCGTACCCTTTTCGCCAGGGGCTACAAGCGACTTATCCCCTTAGGGAAAGAAATCGTTTAATTGCATTGTAGTATTAGCAAAATATTTCTGCAAGACGGAAATAACCTCAAGTTCTCACAGAAAGTTCATAGAGAATACAGCAGTTGCATTAAAGACAAAACCTGTCAAATATGGTACACTTCACATTCTTGTTTCGAGACCTATCACGCACACATTAAGGGAACGCCTACCCCTGGTTGAGAACTGCTGCATTAGCTTTGTAGTTGATTCCGCTGTTCGAAATCGGCGACCTTTAACTTCTTACGGTTGTTTATTATTTGAGTATGGCTAACTTACGCTCTGGAGCGTATGTCTCGTGCGCAATCTTAGATACTTATACGGTGTTCCTGTATCCTACAGATATTGACGAGTGCGCGGAATCTGTCCATAACTGCACCGCGGGAACGCAAGCTTGTATTAACGCTGTAGGCGCTTTCCGTTGCGTGGATCGCGAGCCAACTTGCTCTTACGGCTACCGATACAATACTACCCAAAACCAATGTGTGGGTAAGTTAACTTTCAGGCTCCAATCCTCGTTTTGAGACTCGTATTGCACTTCTACTTGCTGTGAAATGTTCGCACACAAAAAAGTATACATCAACCATAAAGTGTTCCATCAGACGTGGATGAATGTGCCGAGTCCAGATCGCGTTGCGCAGCGGACCAAGACTGCGTCAACACGCCCGGGTCGTACCAGTGCGTCACGCGCACTACTACAACAGTTGCCCCTACGACGACCACTACTGCATCACATAGCAAAGAAAGATGCCAGGACGGTTATCGTTACAACCGACGCAGCAAAAGCTGTTTGGGTATTTGCCAATCGCGTCTCCGCCCACTAATTGCTGCCCATAACGAAACCATGCATGACGCTTTCATAGCTTGGCTGACATTATACATTGTAACATAGCATTAATAGCGTTTTTTTTATCTTCAGATATTGATGAATGTACCGAAGACAGAGATGTTTGCAGCAGAGCTAGGGAACGTTGTGTAAATGAACCTGGAGGCTATCGCTGCGTGCCGTTACCGCCTCCAACGACTTCGACGACAACTACCACCACAACTACCACGACGCCACCTCCACCGCCGCCAACTCGCGCGCAAACGGCGCCTCCTCCTCCGCCTCCACAAGTTCCACATAGCCGGAATTGTCACTCTGGCCACCGCTATGACAACCCCAGTAGACGCTGTGTTGGTAAATCGAAATTTCTGCGTATCTGAATGCTAAGATTGTAATAAAAATCTTTCGAGTCTAGATATCAACGAGTGTGCTGAGAGCAACCCTTGCAGAGGAAACCAACAGTGCGAGAATACCGTTGGCAGCTATGTATGTCGTTGTGGTATTGGTTTCAGGTTCAATGATCGAACACAGCAATGCGACGGTAAGCTATGTAAAAATCTAAACAATACATGACAAAGAGAGTAAGAATCCATAAAGAAATTCATGGAAAATTGGAAGTAAATAATTAAATATTGTAGCTAATATGAACCGCTGAAAGCTGCTAAAACCTGCACTGCTTTAAATTGATTGCATGGCTTCTTATTAGATATTAACGAATGCTCGTCTCAAACGCATGAATGCCTTCCGTCGCAACGCTGTGATAACACGGTAGGCTCCTATTCTTGTGTGCGTATCACTTCGTGTGGTACTGGCTACACGTTCAATTCCGGTACGGGCGAATGCGAAGGTAAGGAATCCGCTTCTGCTTGTCCACGAATTAAAATCTTAACCTCCTGATTGGCAGCTAATACTCCCGGCTTTAGATGATGACGAATGTGCACTGGGGACGGATAATTGTCTTCGACTGGGTCAAAATTTTATTTGCCGGAACACGCAGGGTTCTTTCCGGTGTGAAAGACGCGTTTGTGAACCGGGATTCAAACTTGATATCACGAATAAATGCAGTCCTATTATTTGCTTTGATGGCTTCACGTTAGGCCCAAGAGATCAGTGTGTGGGTAGGAAAAAATATGAACGCAAAGCGTCTAATA
The DNA here is from genome assembly GCA_020615345.1 of Triops cancriformis. NCBI lineage: Eukaryota > Metazoa > Arthropoda > Branchiopoda > Notostraca > Triopsidae > Triops > Triops cancriformis. The sequence goes on along the minus strand of JAHZNP010000522.1, from coordinate 17,293 downwards.
CCCTTTTTTTGGTCTTTTGGCTTCCAAAATTAACTTACCAATCTTCTGAATTTTTGGACTTCCTCGTAGACATTGACGAATGTGCTCGAAACCCTTGTTCGTCAAACCAACGATGTATTAACACCGTTGGCTCGTACTCGTGTCAAGACGTACCCAGAACTACGGAGTGTGGGCGGGGCTATGAATTCAGCGACGCTGAACGAAGATGCGTTGGTAAGGGATTAAAGCGAATGTGGGATGAGCTATTACACGTCGTCTTTTCTAGATGTGGATGAATGCGCCAAAGGTACGCATGACTGCCGAAGAGGGCAGACGTGTCAAAACAAGCCTGGAGGCTATGACTGCACGTGTCCTCAAGGCTATCAGTTGAAAGATGGTAGTTGCGTGGACTTCGATGAATGTGAACACTTTGGAGGCTCACAGGTATAAACTTTTCACTCATTTCGGTAAATAGATTCTGTTGGAATTGAACTAAAGTGGTACTTTCACTGTTGTAAAAAATTGGGTTGTAGAATAGAGCCCTGGTGTAAGAGAAATCGAAACAAAAAGGGAAGTTTCGTAAATTCGATTTTTTTATTTGCGGTTTTGTTGCTATGGAATATACTAGCAGACGTGTTTGGAAACTGATTTTTCTTACCTCCGGGTTTGACTGTGTTTGGTTAAAGAAATGTTCTAGCTTTGACTATTTCAAATGTAGTTGTGTGGAAACCATCAATGTATTAACACACCCGGATCCTACCGATGTGACTGCAAGGAAGGATTCCGCACTCAAGGCCAAAATTGTGTTGGTAAGGAGCGAAACTAAACCTGTGAACGAGAAATTATTCTAAAATATTGCTCGTTGGGGAATACGTTGCAGATATTGATGAATGTAGCGAAACATCACGCTTGTGCCAACATAACTGCGTTAACAATTGGGGATCTTATCAATGTATTTGCGAGGCTGGGTATACCCTTAATGCAGATAACAGGTAAATCCTGAAAACTAATTAATTATTACAGACTACGTTAATTACTAGTGATTCCGAGAGTCGATTATATGAAGTCAGGTGTGCAAGATTATGTTCGCAAAATCTGTACTTGGTATATGCATGTTAGTGTTTGTGTTATATTCAGCGTTTCAGTACAGTATTCCTTATAGCATGCATGCAATCTCTTCCCCTTCTTATCGAAGGAGAATATAGGAAAATATATGACAGCATCTCCTATTGTCTTTTTTAAGCTGTCCAATAATACTTTCCCGTTTGTTTAATATATTTTAAATTTCCCGTTTTTTAGTATTACTGAACAAACTTCAAGATTTTTCTAAATACTTATACATATATTTTTGCTAGATCCTGTCAGGACATCGACGAATGCGAGCAGTATCGAGAAAGAGGTCTTTGCAACGGCTTGTGTGTCAATAAGCCCGGTAGTTACGCGTGCAGTTGCCCTGACGGATATCGCTTATCGTCAGATGGTCGAACTTGCCAAGGTTTGCGAGTATTTATCCGCCCAAACAAGCTTTAATATACAAACTACATTTTCTCTTTTACGCAGATATTGACGAGTGCGCTACCGGCAACCGTTGCCAACGAGACGAGATTTGTCTCAATACTCGAGGCGGCTACCATTGCAATTCCATCGTGTGTCCGACTAATTACGTCCGCGACCAGGAACATCGAAAGTATGTGTGACGTTTTCTTCATTCAATCCCCCTTACCCCCTTCAAAGTCAACTAACCCACTAGCATGTCAGCTTGAATGTTCGTGGACAGTTTTCTGTTCGTGGTGAAACATTTTGGAGGAATTTGAGGGGATTGGATTGGAAAACTAGAATTATAGATCCATTTTGGCTAATGGCTGGTTTTCTTGTATGTTTGCTTTTCTGGGCGCGCCTCATGCTGTTGCTGCTAAAACAAATATTAAAGTCGGTGCAAACGAAGTTCTTTGGAATGCCACACCTGGGACATAGAATGCCAACGCCGACCTGTGAGCTACTCCTACAACTTCCTCACCTTCCCATCCAAGATTCCCATTCCTCGAACAGGCTCTTTGGACTTGTTCACCATGCGAGGCCCGAACTGGCCGACTAGTCGAGTGGAGTTCAAGCTTAAAGTCTTGCCCAGTAGTTCGTTACCTTTACCTGGGATTGACGTAGCAGGCGAAAACTTTTTCCGGCTCAGAACCATGGCTCAGAACCAAGCTGTTCTAGCCCTTACTCAGTCTGTACACGGTCCTCAAGTGATTGAATTAGAGCTTGTCATGGATATGTACCAAGGAGGAAACTTCGGGGGAGTGGCTGTTGCCAAAATTAAGATATACGTTACCCAATACGAGTTTTAAAAGAACGAAATCGCAATGCATTGTTTGAAACGAACCAGGCCTGAAAAAAAAATAAAGATATGGCTTGTTACATTGTTCACCTTTATACCACAGCTGTTTGCAGTTCGGTGCTTTATTATTAATCAATAACAAATCCTTTGTAAGCTTTACTTGCATGCCCATTAATTGCGTTAATTATTGAATCTTTGTACACCAAAATCTCCCCAAGGGATTACATTTGTAGCTTTAAAAACGAGGTTCGTTTTCATTTTCATTTGTTTCGTCTGTTTTCATTGTTGTAGTTACTTAGAGCGGGAAGATTCCGTGCACTGTAAGAAACAATGCCATACGCGAGATTACCGATGCTTGGTCAACAATACTCAAACTATTACCTACCAATTTATTGCCCTACCCACCATCAGGGTATTGGAGAAACCTATGGTAAATGGTGAACATTTTGTTGAAGAAATCCTCGAGTTCTCTTTCTCTCTTTAAGGTTCTAACGAAGATGCAAGCAGTAACTGTTGGAGGAGGGTGGTCGTATAAAGTTACTTTTGATATTCTCAGCGGAAATGATGTAGGGTATTTCGGGATTGTACAAGATAGAAAAAATTTTGGTAAGATTTTCCGTTTGGGGAGTATGATACTTTATCACTAACGTTTCGAAAATTCTAGGGTCACTGCAACTGATGAAACCTTTAATTGGCCCAAAAGTGATAAAAGTGAAGATCCAGATGAACGTTGTCGTGGCTTTCAATATCGCAACGAAGCACTTAGCGCTGGTTGATATTTATGTGTCTGCCAACGAATTTTAGATTCTGTAACTTGTACGCATATGCGTAAAAATGACCCTGTGTTATTGTAGCTTCTAATACTTATTCCAAAATAATCTATTGCTTAACATTAACAACGTGTATTTCTTTATTTCTACGTGTTTGTTGCATCAATCCTGTTGGTATTGCGGAAGGCTCATCGGAAAGTTTTCACTCTATTCAAATTTCGCGCTCGGCGTACTCGTCGTCTTTCTATTGGTTTTTAGTCATCTTCTTATAAAACAATCTATTTCAACAAAGTTTCGGCTCGAATTAATTGTTTACTGACTTAATATTATTAATTTTGACTTCCATAATTTCAATTTGTATCCTTCAAGTAAATAATTGATAGTTACAAAGAAAATATTAATTCTGCAGCCTAGCTAGAAGGTTCTCTGCTCGGAAGGGATTTTCCCCTCCGTAGTTAGGGTCGTGACAAGCAGAAACGAAACATTCGTGCTTTGTGTTGGTGTTTGGACAAGTATTCTTGCGTCGTCAGTCAGTTAACAGTTTTCTGCCCATTGCCGCACTATGGCATCAGAAGAAAAGTAAGTTATAAACGTACGAAAACCATAACTTCAAACTTATAGCGCGGAAAGCTTAGTGTAAAGTTTCATTATTGAAAAGTCCGGCTTGGTCCTCGAAACTCCATTTGCTTTGTTCTCATGTGGCTTCCTATCGTGTAGGGAAAAATTTTTCACAATTACAAACGTTTAATTCCAATCTTTTGTTGAAAGGTATTAACATGATTTTATTTTTACAGTAAAGATTTGGCTACTGCCATTCTGAAAAAGAAGGATCGTCCCAATCGCCTCATCGTTGAAGAAGCCGTTAACGATGACAACTCAGTTGTTGCCCTTTCACAAGTATTACATAATCATGGCTTATTTCTCCAACATCACGGCTTATATGTATATATCGTAGGCCAAAATGGACGAGCTGCAGCTCTTCAAAGGCGACACAGTGCTCCTCAGGGGCAAGAAACGCAAGGAAACAGTTTGCATCGTCTTATCCGATGATACCATTTCAGATGAAAAAATCCGTATGAACCGCGTAGTTCGTAACAATTTGCGCGTCCGATTAGCTGACGTTGTCTCCATTTCTCCTTGCCCTGATGTCAAATACGGCAAAAGGATCCACGTGTTGCCCATCGATGACACTGTCGAAGGCCTGACCGGGTAAAAGAGTCGGTTATCGATTGCGTTTCACCCTTTTAATGGAGTCAATGTATTCGCTGCAGGAGCTTGTTTGAAGTTTATTTGAAGCCTTATTTCCTAGAAGCCTATCGCCCCATCCACAAAGGTGATATTTTCGTAGTACGCGGTGGAATGAGAGCAGTCGAGTTCAAAGTGGTGGAAACAGACCCAGTTCCTTACTGTATTGTTGCGCCAGACACTGTAATTCACTGCGAAGGCGAACCCATCAAACGCGAAGTAAGATCTAGTAAAGGTGCCTTTGTATGTGATGAACTAATTCTGGCCTTCTTTGTGTCCAGGAAGAGGAAGAGGCATTGAATTCCATTGGCTACGACGATATTGGAGGTTGTCGGAAACAGTTGGCGATCATCAAAGAAATGGTAGAGCTGCCATTACGCCACCCTAGCTTGTTCAAAGCCATTGGTGTCAAACCGCCACGTGGCATTTTGCTCTACGGACCTCCTGGAACGGGCAAAACTTTGATTGCCAGGGCTGTTGCCAACGAAACCGGCGCTTTCTTCTATTTGATAAACGGTATTATTACCATTTCTCCCTATTCCGTGTATTTTTCTTATAATATTACCTTTCGTTTTGTACTGTTTTGGCCGAACGTTTTTAATTTTTATTTACATTATTTTCTATGTTTGTTCATATTCTTTTTAATCTTAGGTCCCGAAATTATGAGCAAGTTGGCTGGCGAATCGGAGAGTAATCTGCGTAAAGCCTTCGAAGAAGCTGAAAAGAATTCACCTGCCATTATCTTTATTGACGAATTGGATGCCATTGCTCCCAAACGTGAAAAGGTCAACAAAATACAACGCCTTATCATTGTTTACTGAATTTTAAAACTAAATTCTTGTTTGTTCCTTTATCCAGACACATGGTGAAGTCGAACGACGAATTGTCTCCCAGTTGTTGACTCTAATGGACGGTCTTAAACAACGTTCCCACGTGATTGTCATGGCGGCCACCAACCGTCCTAACTCCATTGACGGCGCTCTGAGACGTTTCGGCCGTTTTGACCGTGAAGTGGATATTGGTATCCCCGATGCTGTAGGACGTTTGGAGATCTTGCGCATCCACACCAAGAATATGAAGTTGGCTGACGACGTTGACTTGGAACAAGTAAAGCGATTGAAACTGAATGAATTACCGGATTATAACAAAATCGATTTTACTATTACAGGTAGCAGCAGAGACTCACGGTCACGTTGGTGCAGATTTGGCAGCGCTTTGCTCTGAAGCCGCTCTTCAACAGATCCGCGAGAAGATGGACTTGATTGACTTGGAAGACGAACAAATTGACGCGGAAGTGTTGAATTCCTTAGCTGTGAGCATGGAGAACTTCCGGTTCGCTATGGGCAAGTCCACCCCGTCTGCCTTGCGAGAAACGGTGGTCGAAGTGCCCAATGTTACTTGGGAAGACGTCGGAGGTTTGGAAAACGTCAAACGAGAACTCCAGGAATTGGTTCAGGTACATACAGATCCTAAGTATCGTAAAATACCAGGCTGTTCTAGATTGCATTGTAAAGAATTGTATTGAGCTGTATAAGTTGTGAACCATTCACCCACAGCTTTCGTTCTTTAATTTTGAATGTTATCTTACATATTACATATTTCACTTTACAGTATTTTTTTATTAATTTATTTATTCATCTATTTTCACATTGTATTTGTTTATTCTCTCTTTTACAGTACCCTGTGGAGCATCCAGAGAAGTTCTTGAAGTTCGGTATGACCCCTTCACGCGGTGTCTTGTTTTACGGCCCACCTGGGTGCGGTAAAACTTTGCTGGCTAAGGCTATCGCTAACGAATGCCAGGCCAATTTCATTTCCATCAAGGGTCCGGAGTTGTTGACGATGTGGTTTGGTGAATCCGAAGCGAACGTGCGTGACGTCTTCGACAAAGCTCGTTCGGCTGCGCCTTGTGTCCTTTTCTTTGATGAACTTGATTCCATCGCAAAAGCCCGTGGTGGCAGCGCTGGAGACGCTGGTGGTGCCGCCGACCGTGTCATCAACCAAGTGTTGACAGAGATGGACGGTATGGGCGCCAAGAAGAACGTCTTCATCATTGGAGCCACCAACCGACCTGATATCATTGACCCAGCTATTCTCCGTCCTGGCCGTTTGGATCAGCTGATCTACATTCCTTTGCCAGATGAGAAGTCTCGCGAAGCCATCCTCAAGTCTAACTTGCGCAAATCGCCTCTGTCACCTGTACGATTTGATTACGTTTTTATAACTTATTTTACTAATTTATTTTATTTTTGGTTGTTTTTACTTATTATTTACTTGCTTTTTAAATAATTTTAAATTTAACATTTTCCGTGTGCATGAGTTTTTCCTCTCTTTTTCCGTACTTATGTGAAAGTATAGATGGTGTTTGGTTGTCAGTTTTTTTTAAAGTTAGTTTATTCAGTGGTTTATTTTATAATTAATAACACTTCTCAAAGAATAGTTTCAGTACTTACGTATGTTGCACCTTCGCAGGATGTCGATTTGGTATACTTGGCTAAAGTGACACACGGATTCTCGGGTGCCGACTTGACAGAAATTTGCCAGCGAGCTTGCAAGCTAGCTATTCGTCAATCCATTGAAGCTGAAATCCGCAAGGAGAAGGCCCGTGCCGCCAATCCTGATATGGACATGGAAATGGAAGAAGAAGACCCCGTTCCGGAAATCACACGTGCGCACTTCGAAGAAGCCATGAAATTCGCCAGGCGTTCCGTCTCAGATAATGACATTCGCAAATATGAAATGTTTGCCCAAACTTTGCAACAATCTCGTGGCTTTGGTACCAACTTCAGGTATATATAAACTTTTATGTAATCTAAATTTTTATTTTTCATTTATTTATTCGCTAGTTATTTTCTTGCGTTATTTTTATTTCGTCTTTTTAAAGTTTGACAAGTTATTTGCTATGTTTGTTCTGTTTTGTTTAATTTCTTTTTAAGTGCATTTTTATTAATTTGCTCATCATGTTACTTCGTTGAGTTTTGATTTCTTTTAGCGTTTCATAATTTATATTTTTTTTTATTCAATCCCAGCGTAGACTTACGCTTACTGCTGTTGGTTGTGCAAACGATTCCACTTTAATCATTCTTTATTTATTTTTTTCCGTTTATACCAGTATAGACCGAGGCCTGTTACTGGTTCTTTTATTTACCGTCATAATTATTTTTACAGAGACTAGAATTGGACCAGTACAAGGGCCACGCAGTTGCATTGGCCCTAGGGGTGTAAGGAAAGGGAAGTGAATAAATAGGTATAAGGGTTTTAGGGCCAAGGGAAAGTTAGTTAGCGAAGGGTTTGGATGACTGTTTGTTAGTAAAACTTGCACATCCTAACCCTATACAAGACTGAGCACATCACTATTGTCACAATTTCTTCGCTTCATCCATAAACTTTGTTAGTGCTGGGAAGGCTTTTCGGGTTTTGGCGATCGTTTGAACGTTGAAATTGATTTGAGCTTTAGATAAACTCCGAATGACATTCTTTACTTATTTATATGCATTTCAATTATGAATATTTATTAATTGTATGTGTGTTTTTCATGATACGTTGTATCTTTCATTGATAAGGAGGTGCTCACATCTTTGATTTTCCTTCTTACAGATTCCCTGCAGGCCAAGGAGGTAGCGGCGCAGGAGGCCAAGGCAATCCTAGCAATCAAGGTGGTAACTTCCAAGAGGAAGGTGACGATGATTTGTACAGCTAGACGTGTTAGCTGGCAATACCCAAAGACAGGCGGAATTTGCGGAGGCAAGCGTTTGAAAGTAGACTTTTTTGTATTATCATTATTCATTTCTGTCCTATTTCTCTCACAGTCTCCTAATGTTTGAACGGATAAAAAAAGGATTCGGAAAATACAGCGAAAACTTGAAAAGACAAACTTGCCCTTCAAAACACCTTTCATACAAATGGTTATAAATTATTCAGACATGAAATCAGGCAGATATGAGGGAATGGTGCAACCTATTTCCTTGATGATGGCTTTGGCAGCCAAGTCGCCGCACGTAAGGCACGATTCCAGCGATCCCTGCGAAACTAATCTGGCCAAAAAACCGGCCACGAAAGCATCGCCTGCACCGGTGGTGTCCTTGACTTCACCAGCTGCTAGGCGTTTGACTGGGTATTCTAGCATGGGACGTTCAGCCTCGGCTGCAGTGCAAATAATCGGGCCGTGACCTTGCGTCATAACAGCAACGCGTTTGTGGCCCCACAAGTGTGATGACGAAGACGGTGACGGCTGAAAATTGGCAATGGTTTGGGCGGGCGCACTTGAGGCAGAACTGGGATCTAGTTTCTTCACCAGGGCGGAAAATTCATTGTTGTTGCCGAACAAGAGATGCACGTAGGGTAAAAGGGCTTTGATGGTTTCGGAATGGTCTTCGCACACGAAAACTCCCGAGAGATTCAAGGCACACAGTTTTCCGTGTTGGTACGCGTATTGCATGGCGCCAATGGCAGCCGCGGCGCTGTGAGTTATGAAGAAACCTTCGATGTAGAGAATTTGAGCTTCCTGGAGCAAATGGAAATTTTCGGGCTGTTTTAGATGATGCAACTCGAAGACATTTGCCGCACCCAAATTAGCGGCTAAAGAACGATTGTCGCCACAAACCAACGCTACGCAACTTCCAGTAGGGAGGTTATCATGGTACGCGTACCTAAATGAAAGGAAAGAGACGGAATATTTGTATAACAAAATAAGCAACAAGAAAACTGTATGAAAAGATAAGGTGAACGAGTGTTATGCGTTCTGAAATATGGGAATAATTGAGTCTTACCGGACTAGGACTCCATCTTTTTGCACTATATCTTCTAGAACTTTGCCAACCTTGTCTGTGCCGATACCTCCCATGAAAACAGAAGAATACCTTCCTTGGACGAGCCATTGAAACATACGAAGTGTGTTCTGGGCGCTTCCTCCAGCCATATATTGTACAGGATAGCTAAAATTTTCTCAAGTCAGAACTGTGTTTTAATGCAGAAATATAACTGGTACTTGAGAAGAACTTCTTCGAAGATCGGTTGCTGCTCTGGGGTAATTTCCGTCTGTCCGTCGATGGGTAAACCGTATTTCAGGGCTAGTGAGTTATCTTGCAAGACTACTGTCATGTCTAGGAGAGGGTTTCCCATTGCTACTAACGCGGGAGAGGTTCGGGTACTTGAGCTGTACGGTAAAGCATTCATAGTGCCTAACCTAGTGAATAAAAAGAAAAATTGCCATGAAACTTGAATGACAGAGTATGCCAGAGTTTACCGATCCGTTATGGAAAGTCTCCTTGGGCTGGGATAACTGCGTACGAATTGAGAAGGTAATTGGAACGCTAGGCGTCTTAGTATCCTGATACTAAATATTGTAAAAAGAACAAAGACATTACACCTTTTTTAAGAGAGATTAGTCACTTCGAATTCTAATGCAAAAGTGTTTTCTTTTTTTATTTAGTTTGCAAAGCTCTGGAGATGACCTGTATACTAACCTGCCCATAGCAAGCGGTATTTTCTAGGTCGTCTAAGGTCAAGGCCTTTCAGTTTCTATAGGCAAAATTTTGCCGGTAAAGCCCTTATTGGACGGAAGCTTGTACTACACAGAATGCGAAAATGAAACGCGAACTGCGTGTTATACATCGCATAGCAAAAAGTAAATATTTACCTGTGTGGTAGGTGTGAGAGAAAGTAATTAAAGCGTGTGATTTTTTTTTACTCCTGAACAGACGATGCGTCCCATTGTCAACGCGTCCCAGCCATTTGACGTCTTATTTTTGTTGTGTTATTTTTAATATCTACATCTGTAAAACTTAACCTAACTGAACCTAACCTACCTAAACGTACTAAACCTAACCTACACTAGATTTTTAATGGCTGGGACACCGGCAGTGGGACGCATCGTCTAGTTCCGCCTGAACTGTACTGTACATCAACTAAAGATTATTCGTAAATAGCCTTTACAATCTTACCTTTAAGGGCTGTAACCACTCCATTAAATTCATTCATTTTTCGTACATTTCAGTCAGGTCAAAAAGTAACTGGTAACTGCGCTTTGTGGTTCAGCTCATTCCACTTCGTGCGAAATCCAACGTTGAGTCGGTGAATTGTAAGACGAACCAAGTCTTGGATCAATTAGTACCATTAGTGAACGAGTCCTAAAATAAGTCAGAGAAGTTTTCTGGAAAGAAATGGAAATGAAACCATAACCTAAAAAAATCTAAACGTGTAACAATTGGTCGTCGTGCCCAGTCGAGCTGGACATGTACTCGATTCGTTTACCAGTCCTAAAATTAAAGAATGTTGATACTTGTTCTGCTTATCGCATCTGTTTATGACAAAAACTGCACTAATATATACAAACAAATAATCGAATAAAAATTAAGTAATTAAAGGGTAATGTTGGGACACTTATGAGTGTAAGGTTGGGCATAATAAGACCCGACAACTAATATTACCCCGCCTGTAAGCTTTTGCTGTTCCCGTTGCTGTACCCATATTAGGTACTGATTGTGACCTTAGAATTCTCTCCATCCCAAAGCCACGAAGTAATAAGGTTGAACAGCTCTAATGTGTGGCAACGAGCAAAAAGTTAAATGGGAGAAAGCCTGATGTTTTTTGTCTAGTGTCCGTTACGGTGAACCTGAACAGTGTGTTTTGCACCCTAATTCCCGGAAAGCAAAAGCAGTTTTGCTATTGTCAGAATTTGCTATAGCAAATATGCAGTATCAAAGTGACCTTCTCACATAGGAATTAAAAAATAGAGGAAAGGTTTATATAACCTGTTGTTGAAATTAAAACACTTCCTTTTCGTAGAATCACGAACTGATTTGAGTTCTCGCCGTTGTAAACAAAATGAGTCTGATTAAAGATCAGTACACATAACAAGTTAATTTTTTTCTTTTATTGATTCCTTCGAATCTATAAGGAAATTGTGCAGCAAAAAGACATTAAGCAATCTACAGCAAGTTTGTGTTACATAAGGAGTTGCTGAAATTGAAATAGCCATAGACCACGCGGACAGTTACAACTTAGTTTACCCACTTGTAAACATGCTAAAAAGCAAGCACAATCCCCTTGTCTCCTGTTCTCCTTTTAAAATTCTTTGGTGATTTAGAGATAAGTTCCATACGAAGCACGCTTAATTAAGAACACGTGAGTTACGACAAAGGAGTTATAAGCTTATCCTTGTTCTTCTTAGCCGTGAAGAAGTCGATCTGCAAGCAGAACATGCAGGCCATAACGACGGTGATAATCACTTCAAGAAAAAAAAAATTATAACAATTTACAGTAAGTTTACCAAGTCAAATTCTAGTCATTCAAACACTTACCTATAGATGTAGGAATGGTTATAGTATAAAATGCCGAGTGTTCCACCAAGGGAGCCATAGTACCCATTTTCCACAAAAGGTGCTTGTCTAGTTGAAAATCGAAGCTAGAATGTCTCTTTCAAAATTTTTATGCAACGTACCGTTGTAAACTTTGGTTACGACAGGAACTTCCGCTTTGAAGAACGGATCGGGATCGAACGTTGTTGACCCGTTGGTACTTTCTGTAGCCTTATTGGTAAATCCAGTACTTGCGTTCTTAATGTCAAGAGGAGCCGAACTTGGATTATAAGGAGATATACTTCCTCTACCAGCTGAGCTCGCAGTTTTGCCCTTAAGGCTTGTGATATTGATAGTTTCTGTAGCCTTATTGGTAGATCCAGTACTTGCGTTCCTAATGTCAAGAGAAGCCGAACTTGGATTATAAGTAGAAATACTTCCTGTACCAGGTGAGCTCGCAATTTTGCCCTTAGGGCTTGTTATGTTGATAGTTGGATGGTAGCCCACTGTACTGCTTGTACTGCCAGTGCTTTTTGTTTCATTTTTAGAAGGTGACAAAGTCGAGGAATAGTTTACTGAATTATAGTTCGCTGTTGTTTCGTCCGTGTGGGTGAAATTCATTCCAGTAGGTGTAGGAAAGGTTTGATGGAATGTTACCGAACTGAAGGAAGTAGTTAGAATCGTCGTAGGTTGTGCTTTGGACATATTTATTGCAATCTCTGACTTTTGAGTTGAGAACGTGCTTGTTTTCACAGAAGTCGAGTCATACTTTTGCGTGGCTGTAGTATGAAACGGAAGTTGAGAAATAATTTGGGTAGTTTGATTAACTTCCAGTACAGTTGGTGTCTGCGATGTTGGTTTAAAAGTCAGTGGTAAAGCTTCCGATGTGTTTACTGTGATAGTGGAAACTGTTGCAGAAACTGATGCGTTACCCTTTAAACCCGTCGAAGAACTAGTTTGCGTAGTTTGACTAACTCCCAGTGCAGTTGGTGCCTGCGATGCTGGTTTAAAAGTCAGTGTTAACGCTCCCGATGCGTTTACGGTGGGTACGGTAGAAATTTTTGGGGAAATAGTGGGAACTGTTTCAGAAAATAAAGTGTTATTTTTTAAACTAGTGAAGCTGGTAAGAGTCGTAGTGGTGACCGAAGAAGTCGGTTTAGAATTGGTGGAACTGGTCATGGTATTCATTTTTGTAGTTGCCATCGTTGTTGTCGGTGTCATGGTTTTCGAACTGCTTGAAGATGTCTTGTTTAATCTAGTAGTGGACGAAGTAACCGTCAATGGCATTCCAGTTTGCGTTGTTGAAGTATAGTAGGACTTCTGTCCTAAGAAAACTGGATCCGGCATTAAAAGTTAATATTAAGCTTCATTTCCAGCCAATAGAAAAGAAGATAATTACATGTACTTCCATCAACTAGCAGTGGGTTTTCTATAGAAATAAGTTGCGCCGAACCATTATCGTGTTGGTAATACATTGGAGGAATATCAGAAAAAGACGTCATATTAACAATTTCGGGAATTGTGTATGAGTTGTTGAAGAAGTAGACTTCCAGGACAATCTTTGTAGATCTGTTTAACAATGCCGATCTGAAGACAATGTCCCTCACATTGGCACGGACAAAGGCATAACTCAGATTGGGATGCGTTCTGTAGTACTGTTCAAACTGTAGACATAAGGAATTGAACCGTAATTATGATGAAACTGAATGTGTATGAGTATTTATTGACTATGTCAGCGACTCACTGCTTGATCCGTCACATTTGCAATTTTTGCGAATTCAGTACTTTGGCGAGTATTATTCAGTTCAATAGTTAAGTTGAAATATAAAGGTGTTTCAAATTGCCACATAAAAGAAAATCCTTAGAATTTTTAGTTGAAATCAGTAAAAGCAATTATTGTCTGCATTCACTTACCAGCTACGCAGTCCGTAGGTAAAGCAGGCGCTTTTGTCGAGTTTGGCTGCCCATGGAGAACTCCCGTGAAGTTAAATAGTGTTTCGCGCGGACGAAAAACTCCCAGTGAGAAACGGTAGCGGGTTGAAATACCTTGCAGTTTTTCGTAAACCGGATTTACAAATTCTGCTATAATAGGTTCAGAGAGTCGTTTGCCTCCGTTGCCGTTATGGTTTACAACTTTGGCCAATTTTTCTGGGCCACCAAGACATATTAAGCCATCGTACTTATATTTCAAGCAACAATTATGACTTACCCTCCCACAATGTGACATTTCGCAACCTACCCATGCTAACAAATTCTAGATATTTTTGAGGTGTTATGGGAAGATGGGTTTTTACGAAGTCCCAAAGCTGAAAATTGGGATACTCTGGAATCGTTACTGATGCGTTATAAGTCAAGTTCAGTAACGTTGCATTCATAAAGTTGATTAATGCCTTGTTCCTATATATTAAGATATCCGTATTATTGGGACCAAAGACGCAGATGGACGACGAGTTAGTTAAGTTGAATAACGTCACCAGGCCCACAGTTATGCCTACAATGAAATTCCCTATGTTATTATAATTTCCTACAAGAAACATTCTTGCAAAGTCAGTTTGACTTACCTATCGCACGTATCGGTAGAACTCCCATGTCTTGCTTCTATAAACAGCTCAAACTGAATGTAGACTACCCGCACTGCCTTGAAAAACGCAAGGGAAACTTAACCGAAGTCTAAGTAGCTACCACAAAGTAAAACTAGCAAAAAGCTAATGAAATTGCTCTTTGTCTCTGGCTTTTGTTCTCGTTCACCGACACCCGTAAGCTCCCTAAGCGTTTTCCAAGCTTGTGCACATTAGTAAATGGCTTAGTAAAGTAGTTTATCGAACGCAAGTTACTTTTTAAAAAAATGTCAATAAAATTTCAAATGATTTATTATTTCCTTGTCTAAAAACGTAAAGCCATATCTTTGGCTCTATGTTTTTGTCCAAACTTACCTACAAAGTGATCGCTGAAAATAATTAAATAATGAAAAAGTAAAATCGGGGTGAAAATCAAACAGTGTTGAAAAAATATTCGTGAAATAAAAACATTAATTTAGATATATTTAGAACATAGTTCCTTATTGAATTAGCTGTGTTGACTTTTTTAGATTTTTTTGTTACATTACATTTGTTCGTTCTTTATTTCCTACCTTTTGTTAATTATAGCCAATCGAGTTAATTAATTGATTTATCTCAAACTTGAGAATCTGTTATGCTTTGGTCATTGTTATCAAAATGGAGAATCTTCTGAAGCAATATGTCACAAAAAAATGGTTTCCAAAGCCCGGCAACGAGCAAGGCTCACGCCGCTGTCAAATAATAAAAAAAATGGTTTCCAAAATATGTTTTGGAGTCCACTAGGAGTCCACTTTATGCATTTTACTAACCAAACCTAAATAAATAAAGACGTATTAGCGCTAGTAAAAAAGAATATATTTTGAATATAAATAAGACTCATAAACAAAATCTGACTTGAGCAATTCCCTTTATTCCATTTCCACGTAAAATTTACAACTCATCACGCTTATTTGGAGAGTTGGCCAGATCGTTCAAAAGAGAGGTACAAAGTTGCATCAATTCCGTATAATAACGAAGGGTATCTTGGTCTGATTGAATTTCTCGCATGGACAGCTCGGAGTAACGCTTCTGATATTCTTGAAGTAAGGGTACATACGGAAGGAAGGCTTGTCGGCAGCTAGGAGCCAAGATTTGCATACAACTGAGCACTTTCTCGAGGATGTCGTGTTCCATTCGTATGGGGTGGTCCGACAAAACAGACGAGAGATCTTCCCGGCGCGCTTGGCGATCTACTGGCCAACGTACAAGCAGCTTTGGAATGCGTTCACACCAACCTTGCTCTACTAACGTTTCTTCTAAAAAGACTTCGCCGTACTGGAGAATTTTTTGTCGCAACAACGCGTCTTCTTGCTGCTGAACACTGAATTGTTTCGACTGTCGCTTTTCTAGTAAAGCTTTAATAATCGCTGCCTCGGCGTCAACACCCTCTGACGTAGTGGTCGTATTGTCGCTTTCCGTGCCGTTGCTTTCTGGGGAAGTTACGTTGGTAAGGTCCGGAAGTTGTCGGAACTCGAGTAGTATGTCATGCAATAAGGTGATGACTTTGAGTTGTAAGGTTTGCAACTCTGCTGCGTCGGATTCGAACACACGCACAAAGGCTGATAGCCCGCCTTGGTGTATGAACTGCTTCTGAGCCAAAGGAAAGTTCCGGAGGATGCTTGAGATCGCGTATACTGCCCTGCGTTGGACAACACTGTCCGAATCGAAAGATAAGAGGCGGATGAGGTGCGGAAGGACGCTTACTTCCACACAGGCAACTTGGAAACTCGGGTTACTTTGCGCTGCGGAGCCCAGAAATAAGGCAGCTGCACGGCGTAATTCAGGGTTGGAGGAATTCAGGGCTGGAATGATAAGTTGGGTTAACGAATCCGTCTTAGCGAAGTCTTTGGCATTGTCCACTTGGTGAATGTAGTACTCGAGCTCAGTTAAGACGTTGACCCGCTCGCTTTCGTCCGTAGTCGCTTTGTATGAGTCGATGAGCTTCGTTATCACTTCAGCGTCAGTTTTGATACTGATTTGTAATTCTTCAAAGTCTTTTTTGATTTCGTCGTAGCTACGGTAGCTTGGGTCGGTGTCAGCATGAGTAGCTTCATCTTTAATGTTGCGAAGGAACTGCTTCAGCTCGTCAGGACTAGGAGTGTCTGACGTGGTGTCAGTGGGGTTTTCACTGGGGTTTGAAACGCTCAAAAGAGCGGAAGACGGTGGTTTGTCATTCTGAGTTTCGTCCAACAGCTTCGCTTCTTTGGCTCCAGTTTCTAGATTTATCCGCACGTGAAGACCTTTGGGAATTTTCTGGCCTAACGCAAACAGGTTTTAATTACAGCATCTGCAGATATGTTACCACGGTAAGAAGTTCGGGTTACCTGGTTTTATTTCTTGCCATTCACGAGTAGGACGAAAGTCTTCTACCGGCGTAGATTCTTCTTGTTTTTTTGGCTCGGTTTCAGCATGAGAAAAAGTAGTGTTAACACAAATAAGTAAAAAAGCTGTTAATAAGATAAGGCGATAAGGCGTTATTTTCATCAGGAGTGCAAACATAATGTGTGTGTAGGGACTGTCACATTTGACACTACTCGTGTTACCTAAATAGGCTGTTACACCATGCTGCAATGTATTATGTAAACAAACGGTGCATTCGCATCTCGTTTCTGCGGTACCCTGGTGAACCGCGGACTACTTCACCGGGCTGTGCCTCAAAAGAGCCCAAACATCAAAAGAGTAGGGCTGGCAAACCGAGCCGCTCAAGCCGAGCCCGGCTCGGCTCGATGGATCGGCTCACAGGCTCAGCTCGGCTTGATGGATCGGCTCACATGCTCGGCTCAGCTTGGACGACCGGCTCACAGGCTCGGTTCGGCTTGGACGACCGGCTCACAGGCTCGGTTCGGCTTGCATAGATCGACTCACAGGCTCATATTTTTATTGACAGCAAGTTATAAAGCTATCGATATGTTTTTATTAAACACATCGATGCGTTTCTTCCAGCCACTTTCTAGCCAATCACCACTTCTTCTGCTCCAAGCTTCTCTCTCAGCCAATCAGCACTTCTTCCGCTGCACACGAACTCCTCCTTTTCAAAACATTTTCTTGTAACGGCACTTTATACAGGGA
>JAHZNP010000521.1:0-52297 GCA_020615345.1 Triops cancriformis | reverse complement strand
TGGGTTGTCTTGTCCCGCACAACTTGCTTCGAATCGGTTTACACAAACAAGTTATACCAAGAGGTTGGACTTCCCAACGTTGTCTATATGTCTATAGTTAGATCATGTCCCTTTCTACCAAACAAACCCTTCGTTAATTTCATTTTTTATTATTCATAAATTATCACGAAGCTCAACTATATTTTTCCCCAAGAAAAAACAAGCTAATATATTTAAGATGATAGCGGCAACAACAATAACAAATGAAACAGCCCATCCCACCTAGCATCTGACTGGTTGACTAAGATAGGCAATAAGTTCAGCAGTGCTGAACTTATAAGTCAAGGCCTGTTAGTTGTCTTAAGTCAGCGCTTTCACCTTCCAGCGCATGCGCGAGGTCTTAGTTGCCTAAGCTGACTAAGACGCCCTGTTCATGTAAACCACGCTTTATTCATAGGGAAATGTTTTTTTTTTAATCTACGACGCTGTTGGAAAATGTAAGTAAAATGATAAAGCCACCAATGAAATTGTTGTTGACAGTCGGGCCACAGGTGGGGGAAATGGGGAGATTGGATGTGGTAATCGAGAATTTATAGTTCGACTGCTATCTCCTCCGGTTCCATTTCCTCTGCTACATGATTTTCCTCTGCCGGCCATTCTTCCTCCACAAGCCATTCGTCCTCGTGTAAGTTTTCTAGCTCCGCTAATATATTTTCTATTGGCTCACGAGGTAGAGATGAACAGATTCGCGGATCATCGCCAGGGCGAGGTTCCCGCACTGGACTTGTTCGTTATTAATAATACCACGTCCGAGTCCGTCGATGGCGGTCTCCCAGGAGAATCCGGAACGTTAATGCCTGAAAAATACAGCTTATACACTTTAAATTAAATATTTAAAAGTTAAAAATGTTTTCAAATAAGAAACGTATACTTACATTTTTCCCAGTTGTTGGTCATGGCTCGAAACGTTTCCTTACGAGTGGAGAACTGTTTTCTGTCTAACTAAGTCGCGGTTAAATAGGCCTATGTCTCATTGTTTGGCGATACCCAGGCTTAGAAATAAGGTTCGCCAGTTGTTAATTTAATGTATTGAAAGGATGTATTACACATGCAGAGTTTTAGTATATAATTACACAAGTAGGCTGTGGAGGAGCGTAAAGATCGGGATAAAGGGATCCTTCACCGGCGAAGGCTGGTTAAGATTCTTTAGCCGACCCGGAGACGGTTCGCTGTGTTGCGTCACGGGGCCACGGGACCTGTGCCTTCCCCGCCGTGAAAGGGCACCCTTTCCCGACCTAGCTTTCGCTGTACTGTCTCCTCGCCCACCGAGGATTATGCGATATCCGGTTGGCTGGGTATAAATAACGAGACATAACCTCGACTCGACACCAGCCTTCCTTCTCTGGAGTGTCTCAGAGCGTCGTTTTTCGTTTCCTCCCGCCCACCCTTATCTTACCTGCTCCTTATTCCCGCGCACCACTCTTTCCCCTCCCTTGGACTCAAGGTGGAGGCGGCTCTGGACCCCGGACTACCGTCCCTGGGGACCAGAGTGGAGCTTCCACTGAGGAGGCCCTTACTTAACCGCAAATCTAGAAGCGCATCGTCGAAAGGGATTGGCTAATTAGTATTTGTCTAGTTTTGAAGGGGACGGTATCTGAAATGTAGAAACATCTGCTTGTAATTAAAGAACGTGTGTTGTGTAGAATAAAATACAAGAACAATATACACGGAAACGAAGGTATCAAAGTAATATAAGTTTAGAGGCCAATGTATGAAACGATTCAATTATAATACGCTATTATTTCGCTAAACTTGTTTTTCTCCAATACTATTACAACCAAATACATAAAAAATAAAAAGAGATAATTCGCTAGGTTTTACCGTAAAGTTTTTGCCCGGCGAGTTTTTAACCCTGGTGAGTTTTTGCCCAGTAAAGTTTTGATTACCGTTCAAACGAGTCATCTTGACGTTGAGTGCGTTTATGTCTGTCTGCAGAAATAGTCTCATTTTAATTCTATCTGTTGAACATTGCGTTACAGATTTCTGATGCTGCTTTCAGAATGTGGTTTCTTGTTTTACAAGAAAATATCTCGATCTCACTTTATGCGTTATTACATAAACTTATTTTATGATTGAAATACAAAATGTATTGTAATACAGACAAACACACTTTTACACTGGAAACTTGTCTTATTTTATAATTATGTGTCAAAATCGCAATTCTTGCGAAAAATTGCAATTTTTGAGAAAATGAGCATTTAGCGGGAAAGGGAGGACGTTAGCGTGCAAGAACTTCTCCGGCGAAAAATGTAATAGGCGCAGGCTTGTGCAAAAGTCGTCGTGCGGGCATTGCCTTGATGGGCATGGCCTTGACGGGCAAGGCTTAGTAGAACCAAGCAAGCAAGACCGCAAGCGGGCAGGGTATCAAGGCGGGCGAGGCATCAAGACGGGCAGAACCCCATGAGGGCAGGACCCCAAGCTGCAGGTCCACGGACCCTTATACTACTAAAGTGGTTGCACGGAAGTATGGTTGTGTTCGTTCTGCAATGGTGAAAACTTGATTCCGGAATCTAGCACCGTCCGATACACAAGTTATCACTGCTCGAAGTCGCCCCAGCTGAAGAAAATGTGAAGCATCACATCGGAGCCCCGATTAGCTGCTCCGGGGGGGAGTGTTGGTGCGAGCTAAGCTTAGATGGTTTTGTTTTTGGCGCTTGGACATTTAGATAGTAGGCCGCTCAGTCACCTTCCCAAGTAGCGCACACTCGTCGTAATAAGGTAGAATCGACGTCGCCGACGTCACGGTATGACGTCGCTCTACGACGTCGGTATCGTTTAACAATTTGCTGTCGGTTCAGCGTTGCCCAGACGTCAAATTTAGACGTTTAAAAAGAACGTCGCTGTGAGGTTGATTTAACGTCCAAAATAGCCATCTTGAAATTTCAACTTTTCCAAGAAAAAGACTTAAGACAAGGGAAGCGCCATGGGGATGCTGCAAGGGAAAGAAGGTTACGCTCTAATAAGCCTCAGGTCTGGAGAGGGAAACATGGGTCACGGGAAAGTCCTTCGACTCTTCAGTTGCCTTCAGATAGAGGACCAAGAGGTTGATTTAACGTAAAAACAGCCAACTTGAAATTTGTAGCGTATAAAGCGTCGCACTTCGCTTGGCTGTGGACACACTACGGTTAATTTCTCTTACTAACAACGAGTCTACCCTACCTGCAAACTTTTCACTAATCAGAGAGCTTTGGCTTCCCGTGTCGCCTACTGCTTGAGCCTTAACACCATTTAAGTTCATTGCCACAGCTGTATTTATCACAGTTGTATTTATCATTGCCACAGTTGTAGTTAAGTATCGCTTCCGCGTTGAGCCTACGAACAACTTGCTGACCCGTACTACTTTGTTTTGGACATGCCTTTGCTAAATGTCCTACTTCTTTACATACGCAGCATCGGGTCCTACAACCAGTGTTGTATTAAGGTCAGATGATACCCGGTGCGGATTTTTTTGTCCCCCCCCCTCGAGCACCAAAATTATGAAAAAAGTAATGAGATATTTACAGGTACAACTGTTATTTTGTGGTTATTTACTTAAGGTAGCGAGCATAAGCGATTAAAATGTTTGGTTTCTCAAATTACTTCCTGCAAATTTTGAAATTACATAATCAAAATCAATTCCATTCGCTACTTATTTTCAATTGACAAGATCGCTAAGACAGTAACTTTGGATTAATTTTAATTTTGAAAAACTCCTCTCACATGATGCTACCGAAATACACAACGTTAACAAAAATCTTAAAGCTGAAGTCAGATTAGGGACAGAATCTGAAAGTTCGTATTCTGCAAAGAACTCTAAAAATCTTAAAGTAGACCATTCCAGAGAATTTTCTTCTGAGACTCCCGCAGCTTGTGAATGTCTTCTTAGTCGTGGAATTTCTTTACGGATACCATCTTGAGAAAGTTCGTCGTAGTTTGCAACAAAGTTATATATTATTTGTGGAAGTTCGTCTTCTGGTGTTGTGATCAAATTTTTGGCCTCACGAACAGCAAACCTTGCTTCTATATTTTCATGTCTGTGTAGCGAATATCAATTTCTTGATAAAATCTGTCCATACACTCAAACATGGATATTTTCAATTCTTCGTTTAACGCGAGTGGTTCATCTTGAGCCTTTTCTCCATGCATCATTTTCTTCTTTGTGATGGTTGTTCTTTTCACTATAGGAATGTCCATCGCTTCATAAGCATCAGCTGCAAACTGCAGTGCATCTCCTCTATCTCATTTCTTTTGACCTTCAAAACTATCTTCAAACTTTTCATTTTCATGACATATAACATACTTCTCAAAACTGATTCCGATGGTCTGCAGGTATTTTTGAGTGTGGCTTACCTCTTCCAAAATTTTACCCCAGAAACACACACAAAAAATGAAAAATCACACACTGGTACTAAAAGCATTTGCGCCGCTCCTATAATTTCAACACTTTTCGTTGGATCACAAAGTTATTCAATGACATCAACAAACTTCTTAAAATTTGCAAAAGAATGCTCTCCATATAGATTAAGAGAGTGATTTGTGCAAGGAACAAATAATACTTTAGGATTTAGCTTGCGAATTCTCGCCTGAAGTCGAGAGTGCACGCCAGCCATTGTAGAGGTCTAACGTGGCGTTTTAACGGCCGAAGATACGAAGAGATATTACGTTTATTGGTTCTACGTGGACTACATAGTAATGGAAAGAAAGGGGTTGTTGGTAAAGGTGAACTAAGCCCTGGTAGGCCTACCCTCCTAGGAGGAAGAACCAGCCCGGACTGAGCTACCGATGTTGAGTTGAGGGGTGCTTTTATTCACAGTTGAGGGGGTAATGGACAGTGAGAATAACAAGTGTCAGCTACGTTACGTGACACTTGCAGACAAACAGGGCAATAAGGAATATACAGAAAGGGGGCACATTTACACATCACAGAGGCATTGTCATACCCCTGACCTCGACACAATGTAATATATAGTCCGTCGTGCTCAATTGCATTCAAAATGCCTACTTTTATGTCATGGGCTTTCTTTCCAGCTAGCTGAAAGTAGCCTAAAATGACTCCTTTAATTCTACTTTTTTATTCTCGATATGAACATATCAAACTATTTCGCGCATTTGATCGATGTGCGAGATGTCTGGTGTACTGTCAAAGATAATTCTGTAATATTTTGCTTCCTTAATGTCAAACAAAATTTTTTCCTTAACACTCGCTTAGAAGTGTTATAAATTCGTTTCGTATGGTAGGGGACAGATACCCAAGTAGCACACTTTGGTGGATAGATCGTTCCTTTTCGACCAAGTTCCGTCGCCGTGCGACGAAGAGGTGTCGACAGGTTGAGATCGACATGTCAAGGGCTACCGACGTTGAAAGATGACGACCCGGGGACGTCACCCAGCGACGACCCGATGTGTGTTTTACCAAATGTTATGTTTTATGAATTGGATATCCAATGAATTCAACGGATTTGCTGCATATAAAACACAATACGATGAAATTTGCGAAAAAAATTACATAAATCGAAAGACTACTTGATCCAAGTTCCATTACATTTTAAGTTAATCTTTAAAAATTTGTTACATTTTTTGCACTGAAGTGAAATTCTAATAAATCTTATTAAAAATCTAAGAGATCACATATTACCTAGAAAATTTCTGTTAATTTCAGTAAGATTGTGCTGCGTATAGCCGCTGAATTCGCAAATAAATCTTACAAAGTTTCAGAAAATTTGAAAATTTTTGCATTGATTGCAGTTTACAAATATTAAGTTCACACAAATTTTACCTTGTTTTAGAAAACATTTGAATGTATTCGAAGTAGGTTCTTGGTAACGTTGCCCAGGCTTCGAGGCGTCGTTACACTTGGAAACTATGTTTAACGTCCTCGAGACGTCGGCCTGACATCCATTTGGCAAGCCAGTTCGACGTTGCAAAGTGACGACAACTTTCGACGTCGCCGACGTACCTTCGACCACTTTTCGACCAAGGTGTGCTATTTGGGACATCATAATAGGTATGAATTTTTTAAAAGCGTATGGAGCCTTGATATTGGAAGAAGTTTATTGGTGTTAGGTAGGGAGGTAGTGCCAGACGTAAGTTCAATGGCACAATTGAATTTAGAGAAACCGTTGTGCTAGAACCGGAGACAGGTGATGATCCCGGCCACCATCCGCCGCCCATTTGTTAGCCGCAGGTTTATCAAAGGAGAAACCATGAAGGTTGAACCGTGTACTTCACTCCACGAGAAGGGATTGTTAGTAGCTAGAGCATGTGTGTCAGATTCCACCGAAAGTGTTCCTATGGTCATTTGTAATACGAGCAACAAACCCATGAGTCTGGAGGAGAGTGAGTTGTTGGGGGCACTGTCGGTGGCCCCCTTGACTGAGGAAATACTCCCGCAGGCGTTAGGTAACGTGGAGTCAGAAGAAAGGTGGATACCGCCGTTTCCCGAGTTGAAAGGTGAGCAGCTTCATCCAGCTAGTGCATTGTTGCGTCGGTTCAATGAAGTTTTTGCCGTAGGTAAACAAATAGGGAGAATTGAAGGGGTGACGCACAAAATTGTAACCAAAGCTGACCCTATTAAACAAGCACCCTAAAGGTTGCCTATTCATCTGAAGGAGGTTGTCAATAACCAACTTGGTGAGATGTTAAAGAATAAGGTAAATAAGCCTAGTAATTCCCCCTGGGCAAGTCCAATTGTTTTATTTAAAGATGGGTATCGGTTTTGTGTGGACTTCAAAAAAGTGAACGACGTTACGCCGAAATATAGCTTTCCATTGCCCAGGAAGGACGATTTGTTGGGGGCAGTAGGAAAGGCAAGATGCTTTACAAGTCTCGAAACAAAATTCTGCGTCCTTAGAATAATGTGTACAATAAGAATCCATCAAAATCTCAATAGGTGTTGTTTGTGTCCATTTTCCTTTAAGTAATTACCATATGTAATTACTTAAATAATACTCTGTAATATCAAACAAAATCCAACTGCTCTACATGTATCAAACAGTTCTACAGAAGTTTTCAATATGCTGAAGTACTCAACTGGGAGAAAAAACTTTCTTTCATGTGTCTATTTTCATTCATTCCGTCAGTTACATGGGAATAACTTCAATGTCAAGAAAGTTCCTCCGTTTACATAACATAAATGTATAGCTACATCTGGTAAAGATTAGCTTAGACATTTTGCTGTAGTGGTTCAATGAAATCCACGTGATATCCCCGCTTCCACAAAAGCGAGATGTAGAACGATGCACCTTACTCCTCAAAACCCGCCGAGACGTGAACTGTACAACCCTCACCGGGATCATCGAAACCAAAAGCATTTGAGACTTGGGGTCATTATCATAACAGTTTGCAAGCCGTTTCCTCTCCTCGCTTTTTTTCTTACAAAACTTCTTTGCGAGCGAACTTCCACAGAAGCAAGGCGTGGAACGGTGGTCGTTACTGCTCAACACCCGTTGGATCGGGAACTTTACAACACTCGGTAGGGTCACAACGCCATCACAGGATGAGAGGCGTATCCCCTCCGTGCTATTTTTGGCGAAAACTCATTGTCCTTTTTTTAAAATAATGAAAAGGAACCGCGCAAACTAACTACGTAAAGAAAAACACGTGGACTTGTAGCTTGGAAAATTAAGAACCACGAAGGTAACGGGAAGGAAGAA
Source organism: Triops cancriformis (assembly GCA_020615345.1). Classification (NCBI taxonomy): domain Eukaryota; kingdom Metazoa; phylum Arthropoda; class Branchiopoda; order Notostraca; family Triopsidae; genus Triops; species Triops cancriformis. The sequence goes on along the minus strand of JAHZNP010000521.1, from coordinate 44,627 downwards.
AGGAGGAAATTTAATGACAAGTGTTTTGGACATAAGTAATTATAGATCATATTTAGTGCATTTTTGCTGATTTCTTGCTGATTCTGATTGACTTTAGTTAACGTACGAAACTCGGGTCATGCCTACAGCTTGAGGGGGACTTTTTTTAGTGGAGCCTGTTTTTTCTCTTGTCGACGACGGTAATGGACCAGAAGACGGAGCAAAGAGTCAACATCAAATTTTTTTTAAACTTGGGAAATACTGTCGACAAATTCACGAAATGTTGAGGGTTGCTCATGGAGACAATGCACTAAGCATATCAGCAATTTTCAAGTGGATCAAGCGATTCAATGAAGGGCGTGAAGACTGCAAAAATGACGCAAGGCCAGGAAGACGTTCGATCTCCTCTTTTCCGGAAAACATCGAAAGTGTACGATCTCTGGTGCTTTCCGATCCCCGAATCACTGTCATGATGATTGCCGATGAACTGGGTTTGGGAAAAACGACTGTTCACAAGATTCTAACAAATGACTTGGCGATGTGATGTGATGGCGATGGATGGATGCAGCATCACGACAATGCGCCTGCACATTAAGTGGTGATTGTCCGCGAGTTTTTGGCCCGTAATTCAATCACAACGCTAGATCATCCTCCCTATTCACTAGATTTAGCTCCATGTGACATCTTTTTCTTCCCAAAATGAAAATTGGACATGCGGGAGCGCCAATGGGACGATGTGGAGACGATTAAACGCGCGTCGACGTAGCAGCTGAAGAGCCTTACTTCAGAGGACTTCCAGGAAAGTTTCCAACAACGGAAACGAAGAAGGGTCAAGTGCATTAAAACAAGGGGAGAGTACTTTGAATGGTAAAAATTGATTTACCTTGAATTTTGACAAATAGTTTTTATGACCACATTCCACGTATTTTACGGACAGACCACATGTTCGTCATTTACTCCCGCACAACGTGGAGAGGACACAAAATGAAACCATTTGAGTTACATAGTGGCACTTCCTCAAGGCCCAGGTTGCGGAGACAAGATCCTGTTTCATTTCGTACGCAACTCGGGAGCTGCGTGCTGTAATACGATTTTAATTGTCAAAACTACTTAGAACAGCATATTCAGACCACAAACCGTTCTTGGATTACTTTAAGTGACAAGTACCTATAGCACTCTTAAAAATCCAACAACACTTCCCTGACTGACAATAATATTAAACCCTTTTTGTGGCATGTACAATACATTCAAAGATGGAAAAAAATAGACAGCATACGTAACTATTGTACAGTACCTTTCCAAATCGTTTTCAAGAATTTGGTGTGCTTGAAAAATGATTCTTGGTTAATGTAGTGGCACAAAAGAGCCCAGTTGCAAAAGAGCCCACCCCAAAGCACAAAAGAGCCCAACTGTTTGCAACTGGTGCGAATGAGCCCAATGTTAGGTTAGGTTAGTTAGGTTAGGTTAGTTAGGTTAGTTGGTTAGGTTAGGTTGCCGACTCACGCAGTCGCACAGACCACACAAGCTGGAATACAACGTACTGTATACAGTGGTTTTAAACTTAGGGCTCATTCGCACTAGTTGCAAACAGTTGGGCTCTTTTGTGCGTTGGGTGGGCTCTTTTGCAACTGGGCTCTTTTGTGCCAGGTGGGCTCATTTGAAGTTTGGTCCATAGAGGTATTATTGTTATATAGAGCTGACACAAGCTCGTTTCTTATGGACCTTCTTGTCACAAGTTGTTTGAGCCTCCAGGTCACGTCCCTGAGGAGGGATGGGCTGTCCCTGAACAGTTTCGAGACCTACCTTCCTCGTCGCGGGAACTACGAAAACGAGGCATGTAAGTATATCGATAGAAAGACAACCGTATCGATACATAGCTATAGTGAGCTGAGAGCTCTACGTGAGAACGCGGCTTAGAAGAAGCGGATGGATAACAACTTTCGCCAGAAAAGAATTAGGATATTTTCCAACTTAACCTTTTTCAATATGCAACTTTATTCACCGTTATTTCAAATGTCGGCTTACCCACGGGGAAAGACTACACATTTCCTAAAAAGAAATTAGGGAAAATCATACGTTTCTGAGGAAGTATATTAGAATAACATTTCCGGAACTGTTTCTTCCACAATGCATTTTCTTTCGAACTTCAATATGGAGAAAGAGATTTTTATTATGGGCTATCGGGTATAAAAAGGAGAGGTTTTCCTGTTCTAATCAAAGAGAGTAAGACACCAGCCATGGAGAGTGACCAAACAAACAAGTGCAGCCAGCAAGACACCACAGAAAGCCCAATAGAAGGTTAGTATTTTTTTAAATGTAAATTTTGAATGATATTCCATTGTTAATTAACTTTTTTTCTTACAGAACAAGGCTGACGTGGCTATAATATGGATGACTACAAGGAAATATTGGCTACTATAATCGCGCCTACGTTCGAGAACGTGATCCATTCATTATCCGAAAACACATCTCAGACAACTAAAAGCAAGCTTATGGAAGGCCTGATGAGGGGTTTTATGCAAGGCATCAAGCCGATGCAGCAGCCGAGGCAGAACACGAGGAAAGAAAGGTAAATATAGTACATATGCGCCGTGTTAATACGTATAATTAATTTACAATATTAATAGATCGCAGTCGCCTTATTCAAAAAGCCCAACAAAGAAATCGAATTGACGACTACCGACAGCGGCATTTGCGGGCTACTTGGAGTGCCACGTTTGACTTATTTCTCGATATTTGACCTACCGACCGAAAAATATAGGAAATAAAAACATTTCACTTTCTAGCATTTACTTTCGTGTTTATTTTATTTATTCCTTTCGGTTTTTCGCGCATTCATTTTTTGAGTTTTTCTGCATTAGAACAGATTTTAACAGCGCTTACCATTGCTTTAGTTCAGCACTTAAGACGTAAGGAATATTTCATACGTATAACACTACTTCGCGGGCTATAAGTTGCAGAAGTTCGCTTATAAAAATGAGCATCATGGCAAACGTAGCTCCTCGATTTCTATTTGCCGAAGAGTTGGCTTTATCCGGGGTGGAATTTGTTGGTTTGTACAATTTGTATAACAAATAATCATGTAATTATAATTCGGAAGACGACAAAAATAACGACGTGTCAAATTACACTCGAACAATTGCACGCGTTCTATTTTCTGACTTCCCTTTTAGATAACAAGTAAAAATATTCGAATGAGCTATTTATAATAAAAACCATTACTCGTTTCTCGTTGTAATTAATACCAATCTATAGTACCAAAGTCTCCAAGTGCACCTTGCTTTTTAGAGCGCATCTCAGGCTTTACTACTAAACATTGGTCTCCTGGGGAGACTTGGATAGGTGTATAAACCCCATTGTTTAAGCATATATTTGCTTGTTCAAGATAGCATATTGCTAACGTTCTATTGTTTTTTTGTGGCGTGAGCATAGCTCATTGCCTCTTCTCTTTCAAAGTTGACTGGAAGGAAATCCAGACAATTTAATCATTATTATTTAATTTCCACTAAAAATGGTGCATTTTTTTATTTACCTTGCGGTTGCTTATGGCGTTCTTCTCGCTGTTCTTGGCAGGGGCGTAGTGGCACAGTCTAATTTTTAAATAAGTGTTAACAATAAACCTTACGAAATCCTGGCCGTGTTTTTCGTTGTCCTCATATTGATCATCGTGTTCAATGAGTTCTTTGAGAACGCCATCCCTACTCCAGTGCTTTTCGAATACATTTGTGATAATACTAACACCTAGACCTTCCACTGCTGGGATATTTTTATGCGACGCCAAGACGATACGGAGAGATCTTTCACAAAGCCGACACAAAAACTGTACGATTTTACTTGGTCGTTGAAGACCAATATTTCTTGAATTGAAGCTTTTAATAGATATAAAGTCATTCTGCGTTTCTTGCGAAATATCCCTACTCGTGATCAGAGCTTCACAGCCAGTACATGACCTTGCTTTGGAGCTTAGCATCTTCTTTGTAACAAATCCTGCCACGTAGCAAATGACGTCCTCAGTAAATATGCTGAAGCAGTCGCTATCTGAATGTTCTAAATACTCGTGATCGGGGCTTTCTTGAGAAGAAATCGCAGTAATCCTTTCGTGCATTGGATGTGGAAGAAGCAACTCCTGCTTTTCAGCTTCTTTGCGCATTTTTTTCGCAATGTCAAAAAGGAAGGTAACGTGTTTTTGTGGAACACAATTGCCTGTTCTGATTGCCTTGATCTCGTTTCTCACAAGAATCTTAGCGTACGCGGAAGCAAACTGCGTTGCAGTTGGGTTGTCATTAAATCCCCCTTTACTGCGAATAATTCCAAAGAAAATCTCTAAATGATCCTGACTTAATGCATACGTAAGCAAGTAATTCATCTTTTTACTTTCAATTAGGTACTCATAAAGTCCTCGCAAACTCTGCATGCACATTAAAAATCCTAAGAAGCCTGTTCTACGGCTACCGGTTAAAACACTAACAGGTTTTGTTCCAAAAGAATCGCAGAGGGAAAGATTTGTAAATAAATCTTCGATCTCTTTTAACCGGCTAAAGAAATGATTTGCGTTTCTTTCGCATAATGGCCCTTTGAAGGAGCCGTTAGGGTGATGTTGAGTTCAACATATCGAAAAGATCGTTAACTGCTAAAATGAACAGCTCAGATTCGCGTGAGTCGCTAAACCCGTCCACGTGATTGAGCCTTAGATACTCCAGGCTTTTGGCCACAGATCTGCTGAAAAGCTGCGCTGCTAACTTCACTTTCATTTTCTGCTTTTCGAAGTTAATATGCGAATCCTTAACTTTGTTAGCCAACACAAGACCTTCGCGTTTCTGGATTTCATTCAGGCTTTCAACATATTTCCACTCAATCTTCTTACAACAGTTATCAGTGTAAATCACCTTCCTATCTGCAAACGTGTTACGGACCAGTTTAAGCATATGACATGGGTCCGGGAAAATGAAAACGATTTTACTTTTATCGGACGGGTGTACGAATTGCGGGTTCTTATAAGGATGATTCGCAAAAGCTCCCAGTTTCTTGCACATTGACGAGTTCGTCGTCGTGCCATTGAAAACTAAGCATACAACCTCGTCTCCATTTTCGTACAATAATGTCAAACATCTCCAACGAGATTTTTCTTCTCTTCTGCATTAGTTCCAGCAGTCAGGAAGTAGCCTATGGGTAGCTTCCAACCTTCATTCAAGGAGGAGATCATGAAAACTAGAGCTTGGCGAGCTTCTGGAAGACTGTCGCCATCTCTATGGTCTCCTAGGTCTATCCTACCTATGTATCGTTTTTTGACGACATCATACTCAATATGGTTTCGAATGTGCATTTCGTCAAAAATCAAACAGCAGTACATAGGTTTTTCTGGGTTTGCAATCTTTTTTGCTTGTAACACGTACAATGCGTGATCAGAAAAACCTGGACCCCCGTCAATGTTACTGTACCAACGGGCGATGGTCCTGGGATGCGGCAAAATGTTGCACAATTTTTCACGAACATACTCATATGCGCGAATGGAATGAAAGTGCAATGTTGCTGCAAAAGCTTTCAATTCTTCAGGAAACCTTTTTATAACAGATTCATTCGCTCCTCTTTTAAGTAACTCTCTTACCACGTTACCCGCAACTGTGCCTGACAAGCAGTTATTAACATCTTCTGCACCACTGTCAGATAAACCTTCCTTTTTAAGTTCATTAATAAGTTCTTTTAGGGAATCAATTTTTGATTCAGCTCTGCTAGTGCGTTTCCTTATCGTGTTGATTTTCCTATCTTTGATTTTATTCTTTGACTTCAAAAAGCGAATCTCTTTCAGTAATTCTTCTTGTTGAACCAGGCTCAGTGGAGTCCTAACGTTTCTTACATTAATCTTTTTCGGGCACCCTTGACGTCCTGACTTAAAAATGTTGGATCTTCGCTTAACGACTGGGCCAAGCGATATTCTTTTCAAAGCTTTTGGTGTAGAACCACCAGGAGTAAGGCTATTTGCATCTTGAACAGAATCCTGTTCACTTGAAATCTGTCTCTCGTTGTTTACGAGTTCAAACTCACAAGGGGCTTCTGAAACAGGGTCATTTTGCTGCAGGAAACCGCTAATGCTATTATGATTTCATTCAGCGCAGTTTTCAAAAGAAATGCTACTGTCATTCGCTATTTCATTGGGAGTTCTCTGCGTATTTTGGCATTCGGACCGTTCAAAAATACCGGGTACCACACCTTCTTTCAATATGCGATATTTTGTTCCTTCAATAAAACTGTCAGAAGGAAAATGCTGGGAGCACACTACTTGATGCTTTTTAAATCGGTCTGGTACACAGTTTTCTTTCCAGTCCAACGCCTTTAGCCACTTATGAAATAACGGTTCAGATTTCGGTAACTTATGGAAAGAAACAGAACTTGCCCTACTATTCCTGTCCTGCCGCAATTTTTGGCAATGCAGACAGGAGGCATTTTCTAATGTAAATTGACAAAATATAATCTTCACCACTATGATCAATGAAAATAGCCTCCTTACAGTAACTTTTAATTTAAAAAACTCACAAAATACGCGATAGATAACAAAGTTTGGCGTCTGACGAATAAAGCGTGGTTTACATGAACAGGGCGAGTGGAGCAAGTTAACCCAATGGGTTGTCTTGTCCAACACAACTTGCTTCAAATCGGTTTACACAAACAAGTTGACGTATCCCAAGAGGTTGGACTTCCCAACGTTGTCTATATGTCTATATTTAGATCATGTCCCTTTCTACCAAAGAAACCCTTCGTTAATCTCATTTTTTATTATTCATAAATTATCACGAAGCTCAACTATATTTTTCCCCAAGAAAAAACAAGCTAATATATTTAAGATAGCGGCAACAACAATAACAAATGAAACAGCCCATCCCACCTAGCATCTGACTGGTTGACTAAGATAGGCAATAAGTTCAGCAGTGCTGAACTTATAAGTCAAGGCCTGTTAGTTGTCTTAAGTCAGCGCTTTCACCCTTCCAGCGCATGCGCGAGGTCTTAGTTGCCTAAGCTGACTAAGACGCCCTGTTCATGTAAACCACGCTTAAAGGGAAAAACTGCAGTTTTTTTACTTTCACTCACTGTGTATTCTAAGGAGGAAAACACACGCGCATTTATTTATTACTATCGCTTTCAAAAGTAAAGAATTGACAAAAACTGCACTATAATCGATATCTTCAATAAACAATACAGATTCTTACAGTTCCAACTTGTAAGGGTTGCGCATGTGCAGGGAGTTAGTCTTCAGCCCATGCCTCAGCCAATCAGCAAGTTCTTCCACTTTCTCTCTCCCAAAGGATTAGAGTTTCCACCAATTTTTTTGGGACAAGCGTTATATAGGCAAGTCAGCTCTATATATATCCTTACTCTATGCTCCTATTCAACTCGGTCTGAGAGCAAAGTTAAATACGGTTTAGCACATCGAGCCGCCCACTGTTTCAGAGTTAGTAAAGACTGTTTACAAGACTTTGTTTACAAGATGGAGGGTATTTTTAATTTAATTAAATTTTAAATACATTTTTTTAAATTAAAACGGCTTGTTTATTATTATGACTATAACATTTTCAGGTAGAATATTTCCTTCCAAATAAAGGAAAGATGTTTTTCGAAACATCAAAGGTGGCTGCGTTTTCAATACAATTATAATTGTTTTATTAATAAAATATTTATTTCCAAATCAAACTAGATTCGTCTTGCATTCGCCCTTTCCACGAACATACCCGAACAATTTTGGTCCCAAATTGGTAAAGGGAGAGAAGCTAACCCAACAGTTTCTTTGAAATATTGTTTCCAATAGTATTCGTATTGTGCTGCAATTACAGAGAATATGCATTGCAAAAAAACAATCGTTCTCCTTATTTTCTCGTCTACGTGGTGACCTCAGGAAGACTGAGGTTTTGTCCTGCATCTTATGGCATAAAACTTTACAGTAGTACTAATTACGCCAATGAAAATAAGACTTAAAATGTCAAAAACAAGCCACAAACACTTTCGTATAAATACTCCCTAATTTACTAAAACTGAGACCTTCAAACGACATGCAACTTCCCAGTAATAAAGGTGGCATTGTAATTGAAGCTAGGTTGGCAAAAGGCCTGTCCCCATGAATGTCACACAGGGAAAAAAGAAAGTGGGACTGCCCGACGTACGTAATTTTAATAACCCGAAGCAAGCACGGTTAGTCCGGCTAAGTTGCAGAGACAGGCGTAGGCTACCCGAAGGCTCGCAACACTCATCTTTTGTAATTATTGTAATTACGATCCCGGCTTCTGGAGAAACTTCATTTTTTCAATATACGCATAAACCAATGTGTACCAGTAACCAAGATATATTAAAGCTCCAGATATTACAGCGTATTTCAGGGACGGTAATTCCCATTGAAACGAAATCGCACGTCTCGATAAGGAGTTTCGAGCGACTCAATAAAAGTGTGCGTAAAACATTACGGACATATCACTAATATACAACTGATACATATTCTACCGATTTATAATAAAAAGAGCCTTAAAAAACATTATTATAAAAATATCCTTTTCCGTGGATGAAAGCTTCTCATGGTATAAGGTCTCTGTTATGTACATTGCGCGTATCATTTTAGTATGCGGTTAGTTTGATGAAAATTTTTCTGAACAGGTCTATTACTACGCGTCGCACATTAAAAAAACACATGAGTAAAAAAAAACAAATACCAAAATTCTGTTTGCTATAAAGATGCGCAGTAAAGACCCTATAGTTTGAAAAGCTTTTATCTACGAAATGGGAGATTCTTACAAAAATGCTCTTAGGTTATTCTCGATGATAAACTGATAGTATATGGTTGCATTTTATACTGATAACATGTCCGGAATGGTTTTCGCACACTTTTCTTGAGTCGCTCGAAACTCCTTATCGAGACTTGCGATTTCGTTTCATTGTGAATTACCGCACCTAAAACACGCTGTAATTTCTTGAGCTTTAATGTATCTTGGTTGCTAGTGCACATCAGTTTATGTGTATATTGACAAAATGAAGTTTCTCCAGAAGCCGGGATCGTAATTACAATAATTGCAAAAGATGAGTGTAGCGAGCTAGCGAACCGTCGGGCAGCCTACGCCTGTCTCTGCAACTTAGCCGGACTAACCGTGCTTGCTTCGGCTTATTAAAAATCTGTACGTCGAGCTGCCTCACTTTCTTTTTTCCCAGTGTGACATATTCACAGGGACAAGCCTTTTGCTTCTAGCTTCAATTATAATACCACCTTTATGACTGGAAAGTTGCATGCCGTTTTAAGGTCTCAGTTTTAGTAAAAATTGTTCGGGTATGTTCGTGGAAAGGGCGAATGCAAGACGAATCTAGTTTGATTTGGAAATAAATATTTTATTAATAAAACAATTATAATTGTATTGAAAACGTAGCAACCTTTGATGTTTCGAAATACATCTTTCCTTTATATGGAAGGAAATATTCCACCTGAAAATGTTTGAGTCGTAATAATTAAACAAGCCGTTTTAATTTTTAAAAATGTATTTAAAATTTTATTCAATGAAAAATACCCTCCATCTTGTAAACAAAACCACGTGATTTACCTTGACCGACGAGACTTGGCCCGTGACGTTACCTAGCAACGATGGTCCTTTTTGAGCTAAACCGTTTTAACTAATTCTTAACCGTGGGCGGACCGATGTGCTAAACTGTATGTAATCTTGCTCTGAGACCAGGCTGATGTGACGATATATAGCTATATCGAAGCAACTTTTGGTATTGCGATATTAGATGCCCAGTCATCCAATCTACAAATCGAGTACTTACCGGCGAGGATAGCACGTTGTGATACTGCCTGCAGACTGTAAAATACATAAAAAATAAAAATGCTTCAACGCAGTGTTTTCCGCGTGAAAAATCAAAGTGCTGCAATACAAAGTAAGTTTTCGACAAAATTTGCTATAATATTCTCAATAACTTCATTTGTGTGGCGTTCGTTTACTTAAATTCGTATACAGCGTTCGCGAATTTGACGTCTTTTCTTATGTTTCCATCTTTTCTTTCTTGTTTTTGACCTCACTGTCCCTTATACTTTTCTTTGGACATCCTTAAGTAACTGTGGAATATTGCACTATTAATTTAAATGTTTCTGTAGGTTTACGGTATTTGTATACAGCGGATGCTTTAGGCCTTACATCCTATCAAGAATCACGTGAAAAGACCAAATTGCAGTATAGTGGCCTAGCTATGCCTGAGAAGTTTCGCGCTCGCATGAAGGATTTCGTCAGTGCCCAAAAGCAAAATCTTGTTTTTTCAGACGACCTAAAAAACATGGTCCATTTAGCCGAAAATAACCCAGAAGATGTTGAACTTCTGCACAAAATGCTCACCAAGTATGACCGTATTCAGGAAAACAAACTTTTCAGTTTTATCCTTTTTCGTAGGTTCAATCAACAGAGCTCTGGTGTTAGATTCGGTTCTTTCGTCTTCGGCCCAGTCGTTATGCGTTATTACTATTTTACCAACAATCCCCAAGCTGCTTTAGCCGTAACACTTGAAACTTTCATTTTTGTTCCATTTGACTAATTCTTTCTGTCTTGTGAACCAAAGGCTGTCAAAGATCCTGCCCTGACTGGCATGTTTGATCAGTTGATGACCTTCCAAATTCTTATGGACCTTCTGTACGTCAATAAAATGTACGCCGAAGTGCTAGAAGCTTTACAATTGGCTCAAGAGCGGAATATTCAAGGCAACAAATATCCCAAGAATTGTATGATCTTAGCAATGGCCGCCTTGTATAAAATGGTATTCAACAAAAAGACAATTGTATGATATTTTATTCATGTGGATTCTCGTTGCCCACGTAAAGAACACGACAGAAAGCTTCCAAAAAGCGTGCGACATTTTGGAACAAGCGAACAGAGACGGTCACTTCCCCATGCGTCGTGCACTGACGTTTGCTGCCGGCTTAGCATTGAACCAGAATAATCCTGCTGTGGCCTTAGATGTTCTCTCAGGAACTAAGCAGAACAACTACGTGACTGTGCGGAACCTCAAAGTAAATTCGTTTACCTCCTTATTTGTGTCCGTTTGGTTCATGTTTATCTTTCCATAATAAGGCATTGGCATTAGCGGAAGTTGGCCGCTTAGAAGACTGTTTAGCGCTTCTGCGATCAGGGCTCGAAATGGACAATCCCGAAGACCGCAAACGCTCATATTACGCTGATGTGGTATGTAGTGCTTACCCTGTACATAGAAAAAGAAAATCACGTAATAATAACTTTAAATTTCGCAGCTTAACAGGATTGAAGCTTTGGTCCAAGAATCCCAGAACAAAGAAATCATCTCCGACTTCCAGAACGTCAAGAAGGCTTTCCAAGATCGCGGTCACATAGAACCTATGGTAAAGCAGACTTACGATATTAAACTAACCAACAGTTCCTGACAAACGATGTACCAGTTTCGTTTGAGAAATTATGTGAAAACGTTACTGAACGGTTGTAATGTGTGGCTTTTTTACTGCAATATCTTTTTTGGCTTGGATACAGACTTTGGATGCAGCCTTGACTGCGGAGATCCAAACCCTTCAGCCCCGTGATCGAGATACCTGGGGAGCGGGGCCGCGTGATCGTAATCGTAGCATGGTGGGCGCTTCTTTCGACCGAAGGAGGGATGACGGTCCTCAAGGCAACCAATCCTATTCTCGCTACCCTCGCAGGCCTGGCTTGAGAGATATGGAATAATTCAATGAACGATTATAACACTTGTCATCTCGCGAACGTCATGATCTCCGACTTCCTGGTATGGCCGCAGGAAGAGGAGCTTTCTCTTGTCACATCATCCCAGATTCTTTTGTCAAGGGGATATTTCGAGAAGGAAGCCATTTACCAAGTTTTAGTATTCAGCCAAACATTTAGTAGGTAAAAGACTGAGATAAAATAAAAAAATTTGGTCAAGTTCCAGACTTGTATTACTTTTAGCGCAACAAAACATTCGCACGTGCTTGGAGATTGTTAAGATTATTATTCGGTAGCGTCATCCTTAGAGACACCAAAAGGTTCTGCGACGTCTTCAGCGCCACAATCGGCGATGGTGACTTCTTTGGCGGGGCGATCGCGACCGTCAGTTTTGGTGTTTTCGATTTTACGGACCACCTCTATTCCCTTGAGCACTTTGCCGAAAACAACATGGCGGCCGTCTAACCATGGCGTTTTCTTGGTTGTGATGAAGAATTGTGAACCGTTGGTATCCTTGCCAGCGTTCGCCATAGATAACCAACCAGCACCGTAATGTTTAAGCTGAAAGGCGTTTTACAGGACACAATTATTAATTTGAAGAAAAAGAAAAATTACAGGAGCAAAAACAAAACGATTTTGTATGACTCACTTTGAAGTTTTCGTCGGGGAAGCGTTCGCCGTAAATGCTACGACCGCCAGTTCCATCGCGATTCGTGAAATCACCGCCTTGGATCATGAAATCTTTGATAACACGGTGGAAAACGGAACCTTTGAAGCCTTCGCCAGAAGGTTTCTTCGCTAATTCCGCAAAGTTTTGGACAGTTTTAGGCACCGTTTTGCCAAAAAGACCAATTTCGATGCGACCAACTTCTTCATCTCCAATTTTTATGTCAAACCAGACCTAAAAGTCATACAGTAGTTCATTAGTAAGGTGTTCTACCCGTTCTGACTATTAAGGTTTTACATTAACTCAAGATGTACAGTACATAATGCATATAACTTTTCTCTCCAGCTTTTCCAATCAATACTATACAGCAAACATCTTTAAATAACCGAGTAAATACGGGAACGGCATGCTTTGACAGTAGAAAGTAAGAATTAGTAGGTGTCAACGTATCGACTACTTTTAACTAGTTTATTTAACATGCACACTGGAGACGCGTTAAAGTAAGATACTAGGGTTTCGTGATAAATGTGTCTGACGAACTCGCTGTAGAACGAAAGTTACGCAATGAATTAGTGGAAATATAACCGTTTTCATACCTTTTGGGTAACTTTGGGCCCTTTGCTTTCAGCTCCCGAAGAGGCAGAAGCTAAAATAAAAAGGCCGCAAATGGGCAACAAGGTGAGCAAATGGACCATCGCTGTACTTGACAAAAATCACTGACAGAAATAGAGAATTGTCTCCGTACACGCTATAAGTCCAAGAAAGTTCCCGTCTAGACGTCCGAGTCTGTTTTCTTCATCTAAACCGGCGGTTTTTAATCACGCTTGAGGTGGATTTTTGTCATTGGTTGTTGTCTTGTGTTGCTTTCAAAAAGATTGTAAAAAATGTAATACGTGTATTTTGTTTTTAGAAACGCAACGAATTACATAAAGAAGTTTGTTGGTCAAAAATCACAATTGAAAACAAAAATCGTGCAACAGTGCAAGTGAAACATGGCGGACCAGCTGTCACCCAAGGAAGAGCTGGTAAGAATTTATGTGTTTTCTGTTGTATTTGACTTTGTAGGACCACGTATCCTAATGCCAAACGAAGCTGTTATAAGAGAAGAAAATTTATTTGGGTAGTTTCGCCCAATAGCTTATTAGACAGTGTCGTACTTTACCTTTGACGTCAAAGAGGACCCGCCACTTAGTTGTTAAAAGTCTCAATGCGAACAAGTGGGTCCTTTGTTCTTAGTTGTAAGATAAACCGTTGTAAAGTAAGCTTCTACGTGTTGTTATTTGATTGAGTAATCATTTATACACGGTCTTTTTCATTTATATGAAGATGCACCTATCGTTGAACACAAGTGTCATTGTTTTGTTATAGCGAGCTGAAAATCTAGCACTGCGTACTTGACAGGTCTGGGCAAGCCGGAGAAGGCACAGCTCACACGGTCATGCTCGGAAGAGAAAACCGTACCACTATTGTATTCCTTTTTCCTTAGTGTTGTAACATCAGTGTAGTTTTTCATTTTACATGAATTTCGATCATAGTTTTTTTTTTCTTGCAGATGTGGGCTCAAGCCTGTTATCCATATTTCCGTTTTATCGTCAGTTTTGTTTTTCCCATGTTGACATTTAGTGAGTTTTGTTTTCTATATGACCTGTGCCCAAGTCAAGTTAAAGTGTATTTGTTTGTAAACGTGGTCTACAAACAAGCAAATGTGTCATGAAACTTTATTGACTGTTGCTTTTGTGCGTCTCGATTGTGCAAGTGTTTCAAACTGCCTAAGGTAATAAGATTGACTCCTTTCGGTTTATGCAAATATTTGTGTACCGCACAATCACGTGGAACTGGGTATGTCTCATTCACCAAACCAGTCGGTAAATACCCGCATCTTTTGCGTACTGAACTTGTTGTGTAGGCAGAATAACTGAGTTGGTAGTTAAATGATCCTTGCCCGTAATGTTATGTAATGTTTCTGTTTCCTAGTGCCAAATTGAGTCACAGTTTTCTTGCTTTTCTTAGCCCGAATCAGGTTGTTGAGCAACCGTTAAGGTAGAGATTGTCGTATCGGAGCAACAGATGCGCAATACCACGTTACAAAGCCTTCTGAACGCGAACTACTAAATCGGTTTTACAAATAAAAGCTTTTCTTATCAGATTACGCCGTCGCCTTTCCTAAATACTTGTCTCAACGTGTTTAACCCCACCCCCTCTTCCACACCTTGTTTCTGCCGGAATCTTCATTTTGGAAATGTAAAACCTTAGTAAATTCTTCCTATTTTATTGCTAGCCTTCTACAATGATTCAGCGTCTAAAATAACAGAATTCCTTGAAATATGCATCTAGTATTTCCGTTAATGTGGGGTTGGGACTCCCAGCCAGATTATCGGTCCGGATGCGATGTCCCATTTCTACACCGGAACTGACATTGCACACCTACGAAAGTGTCTTATTTAGGCGCCAGTTTGTCTAGTGGCTCCAATAGCGGAGCAGGATGAGTACATTGGTAGTTTTTTTTCTACTGTTAAAGAGATATCTTTAGCCGAAAAATCTTTCCTGCAAGAGATAAACGCTGTTAAAGAGGTCCGGAAATCGATTGTATCGTATTCATTGCATAGGAGTGTCGGACAAGTTGCATTGCATTGTCCAAATTCCTCACAAGTGTTTCATTCACCTTTTCCTCGCCCTTGAAACGCCAGAATAAAAATGTGAACTCCTTTCTTCGTGACACTTCACTTTCCCTTAAGCTACAGAAGGTGTTGCCATGACAGGCCCCTTTTTCCACCACATCTGGTCAGGTCATTTCCTAATACGTGTGTGTAGTCTTGAATACATGGACCGGACACGACGGATCCTATTTCCCTTCCCTATTTTGAACCGCAATTCTGTCATCGTGAATGTGCACACACACATGCGAGTCGCGTTTTCTCTAGTACAAGTAGTTCTTGTTCTTTTTCCAGGATACTAGCCGGTCTTTTTTAATTTCCTCTTAAATTTTTGTTTCCTTCCTTGAAAGAAAAACGTTTCGGTCGTCGTCGACCAAGGAAGGCGCACGCAAAGGACGGTAACCACCGTTAGGGGACACGAAGGGGCCTTCACTTCCTCACTTGCCTTTTCATGCCTGGGTCCCCCAGACCCAGTCGAGGCTTGCCTTGGTCGCGGCTTTCATTACTGCTTCCCTTTTAGTCGCTCAACCGGCTGCGCAGGTGAAGGACCTTGGGGAGGGTTCCTGCTCTACAAAGTTTTTTGTCCGCTTTTCGCGTATAGTGGTTTCCCGTTTCGTTAGTGGGTTTATTATGGATGCTTCGTGTTTTTGTTAATATGGATTAATTGGAACTTAGATTGTGCTTCGTTCACATTTGGGGATTTTAGATTTTTTGGACTCGGATTATCATGAAAACACCGAAAACGTTCAGCGTCATGACGTTAGATGACAATCAAATTGAGGTGACAAACTTTCGCTTAGTTGATTTATCGAGCTTTACGTGTCCAATAAAGCCTTCATTGCAAGAGATCGCAAAGATCGAATGCAAGATTGAAATTGTCACTGAGCGTAATTAAGTGTTGCGTGAACCATATAGTAAACTAGTGTTAGACAAATGCTTGGTATTTTTGATTAGTTGGAACACCGGAACGAAAGTTCGTTTATTGACTAATTCAGAACCTTCCAGCCGAATTTAGTCCACGTAGACGCAACTATCTTAAATCGTTGTGCTATTTAACTTTTCTTTGAAGATCCACGATAAATATCTTCTCGATCGTTAGCCGTAAACAACGCCCAACAGGATGGAGTAAAGTTCTCATTAACCGTAGTTCACTGTAATTCAAACTAGCGTGTCAAGTATTACAACGGCAAAAGTATATGGCAAGTGAGAGGGTGCAATTTGCTTTCACCGTTTGTTACGTTAGACTAGCTCACGTTGGCAAGTTTGTTGAAGCTTAGCTACGAAGTGTACTCAAGTTAAATTAAAGTTTTATCTAACCGAAATTGATTTTAACGATTTAAACGTAATAAAACGCTTAAGCTGTTGTGAGAGTGAAATGCGCAAAAGAGGACTTGTTTTTACAAGGGCAAAGCATCTTTTCAAGAACAATTAACCTTAATTAACTCCATTTTACCTCAAGGGAACCTTAGATTACCGGAAGGTGTGTTAAAGCATTTCACACTCGTCAGATAGTCATTTTCACAGCCAAGTTCAAGATTCGTCGTATTGACAAAGGGGAGTTAGGGGTACGCCTACCTACCTCGTCAAGTGTAAACAAAGCTTCCGACGGCCAAAATAGACTCCATCTAATTTCCGGTTCCCTTTTCACCCACCGACGCAGATGTGACCTGAAAGTCTTGGAGATCTGAAGGGAAAAGAAAAAAAAACGAACAGGAAGCTTAACTTTAAACAATTCATTGTTATTTCCCAGTAACCCGAAAAGTCAACCGAACAGTGGCTCCTGTTGCATTGTTCTTCAGCTCCGTCTCTTGGTATCCTCAATCTCCCTTCGATTTCCTATTAGTATTGCCCCTTTTCGGTATTGACCGGCCCAAGCTCCTTGTCAACAGGACTACACTCCCCCTAGCAGCGGTCTTTTTCCCTCCACATTTTCCTCAACATCCCTAATCAATAGCACAAGACGTGGTCACATGACCCGCATGTATTCCACCCCTCTCCGAATACACCAACTCCGCCTGTTCTGGGAACGCGTACCTTTGCTGTCCGTAGAAATCGAACATTGAATAACGAAACCTTACCCTGTTGTAGTACTCGTTTTTAGCAGATTTGGTAGATTGGAGCTAGCAAAAATACGAGTAAGTTTCTGACGTGCAACACTTATAGGGCTGCACGTATGAAATGCGAGTTGTTTGAAATAGGACCAGAGACGGTTGGACACACCCAGATGCATTCGAACTCGGGTGTAAGAGACTTCCAAGAATAGTAGAAAAGTCGCTCTTAAATCCAAGTTGTTTTAAAATCTTTTAATTATTCGGATTGAAATTACGTTCCACGATTCTATTAGACCCGTATGTAAGAGATACCCAGGAGTATAAAATACTTTTCTTGAACCAAGTTCTTTTAAACCGTCATACATGCGTAGTGGGATTGTGTTGTACTGCTTTCATGTTGAACACGCATGTAAAACCACCGGAAAACGGCGTAGAATTATTTTTACACCTGAGTTTCTCTTATTTTCTTTCTTTAAGTTTAATTTTCTTTTCATTCTTTCCTTAAGCAAGATGATATTGTACTATAATATAGTCGAATTTCGATGTAAGTGAAAATCGCATGGAAGAGTATTTTGCTTAGATACCATGATTAACCGGCTTTCACTGAAAATGCCACATGTAAGAGAGGCCTGAATCCACGAATGCAATTTCAGTGGCTTCGTGGGTCTCCTGTATCGGGGTTCCATTATTCAAAGAATGTTGCTTAAATTGCCTGATAGTGCTCTCCTTAACCTGGGTACAAGAAATGTAGAACTTACTGCCTGACACTTGTAAGAAACGGATCTCTTGCTCGCAGTTTCGTTAGAAGAACACACGGCACCCGAAAAATTCTGTTCCCTTAAATCCCCCCCCCCTCGCACGTGATTCGCTTATATTCGGGTTCGACCTACCTTAATTTACATGTTGGAATTAAGCAAAGTACTCAAAATCAAATGTGGCATAAAGCGCCTTGAGCTTTTGGCGGTACCTGGTCATTTATAGACAGTTTAAAAAATGTGGTTTGCTCTTATTTTAACCAAGAATGAGGTTCGAATAGCGGATTATAGCATGGAAGGTTTCTGAATTTCAGTATTGTGGATCATGTGTGGGAATTTGAAGATTAGAAAGGAAAGGTTCTTTTTTTGTGGGGTTTGTTGGGGAGGGGGGGGGGTAAAGAAAATGAGTACCATCTGCAGCACATATGGTTTTGAAAGCGAAAACGTTCCGAAAGTGGGTAAAAGGATGGGTTGAGGAGGACGCGGGTGGGAAGTTGGGTGGATTAGCATGTGCGGCATAGCACTGTACTGTATTGGCAGAGTTTCGTCATGCATAACAGCAGCTGTGGAATGTTTTCATTCACCACTTAAAAAACCAGGCAAAGCATTTTTTCTGTTGTTCAAGACAAGAAGGAGGTAAAAAGCCCGTTCTGGATTTTCTGGATTACTTAAGCGGCGAAAATAAAGCCCTGGGAGGAGGATGACAAGGGCTTTTCGCCTCGTCAGAAATGAGCGCAGTGGCAGCGGCCAGAAAGGGTTTGGACTGTAAATGAAAGTTCTCGAGGAGTTTTTAGGTAACGGAGGATGTTAAGTACGCTATTAGTAAATGGAACAGTCAAAGAAAAGAGTAAGAAGAAGTGCGAAGCTGCTTGGAAAGAAATGTACACAAGAATGCTGTATTTGCCCATGCCGAGAAAGCTTTAAGCTTTATTTGAAGGTTAAAGTCTCTCATTTCTTGATATCGAAAAATAATTTTTATGTACGTAGAGGTTTGTCTAGAAACCAACCAGAACTAGGGTCCTACTTCGAGAGATTGTGAAAGAATCCCAAAAAATAGGCTACAAGTCCGTGGGAAAAAAGACAGTGTAGAAACAGTTCGCACGACGCGAGTTAGCCATAGTTTTACATTCCCGACCTAAGGCTCCATAACGCAATGCCCCAACAGCGAACCTCATGGTAAATAGTTGAGATTATTGCGTGAACACTGTTTTAAGTTTAATTAATACTACGTGTCGTTGAGATGTAAAGGGAGCAATACTTAGTAAAAATAAGAAAGGTTAGGTTTTGAGTCGTCATCTGAATACTTCTCTAAATATTCGCAGGCGATAACTTGCAAGTTAGGAATGTTGGATTTACATTGTTTTTCTCTGAAATTAATTTATTTTGCCCCTAAATGTATTGTATTATACCTTGAGGTCTATTTTGTTAATTGGTTTTTCGTAAACAGTTCGAAATTTGACTCGATTATTATAAATTTGCGAAGGAAGTGTATTTTAAAAATATGGACTAGGTATTAGGATTCAAAATTTCGGTGTCGCAAATTCACAGTGAATTATTAGGCAGTCCACTAGAGGGTTCAGTGTAGTTGAGCCTTAAGGCTTGTTATTTTTATACGTGTTCACATTAGAATCCCCTATTTATGTAAGTAGTCGTACCAAATGAAAGAGATACCCCCCCCCCCTCACCCCAATTTTTATTTTTATACTGGCGATTTTAGCCGAGAGTTCTGCAATGGCCTCAAAGGATGGGTGGGTAGGGGGATGAATTCCAGAAATCCTTTGTACGTCATTAAAGTTAAGTGACATTCTTATAGAATTGCAAGTTAGTAGAATTCTTCTCAAAATGCCCTTTGACCGCAGTTCATTATGTAATTTGTGTTAAAAAATAGTCTAATTCAACTTCGGAAATTAGCTCCAGTTTGACATAAGATACATCTCTTTTTATTTTTATTTTGAAACCCCGTAGTAGGTCGCGTAGTGTTAATGAAAGAAAGTACTGTATCGCTTTGGATGTAAACAATCCATTGTAAGGAAAACCGCTTGTAAGCGAACTTAGCTTACGCTCCGTGCCTAAGAAATTCTATAGTGGAGAACCACAAGAAAATCTCCGATGTCGTAGACAAATCACCTGACTTTTTGTTTATTTTATATCACATTTTTGTTATTGAGATTCTTGCACTACAATTAGTTACCTTGTCTACCAACATCCATACTTGAAAGCAGTGTTGTGTAATTTGTCCAAAAATAAATATAATTACATTACAATTACTTTTTATTTAAAATTTACTATTACATTACAATTACACTTGAATAACGAAAATAACGTTATATTATAATTGCATTTGTAAAGTAATGCATTACTTTGCCATTACTTTCGGTAAAAATGTTTTTTTTACATTGAAAACTGTTCCAATTTTCCAAGTTTTTAACTATACAAAAAGTAAAGTAAGTCTACTTACACGAGCTGTTATGAAAAGGATAGTAGATTAATTACAAATCAATTTTTAATGTTAAATGAGTATTTCACACTTTACATACTGGAAGCCATTTCACAACATCCTCCCTTCACAACACCCTTTAGTCGATCTAAGGCAGCGAAGTTCCAAAGCACAAGTTCTTCCCCTTCCCCCTTTCTTTGCAGGTTTTCTACTTGTTCTCTAAGAAACCAAAGTAATTGTAATTGTAATGTTATTTGGCCTTTTTAAATTTACTAGTAAATTACATTACAACTTCAGATAGAGTAAAATGTAATGAGTACATTACATTACATTTCTACAGAGCGAAAAATGTAATGAGTAAATTACAGTTACTTTAAGAAAAATAATTGGCATTACAAATTACCATTACTTGTAATAATTACACAACACTGCTTGAAAGAAAGTATTTTAAAAAAATGCACTTGTATGGGAAATTTCCCTAAATCTTTTACATTCCTCTTATGTAGACGTACTATTTCCCTTAGTGAAAAAGTGACGACTTTAGTGAATGTACAACTTACGCAACCGACAATAGGCGTGAGCCTACGTCGGGAATGAAATAAAAAAAAATCTCTATGCCAACGAAGCCTGCTAGTTTTAGTATAAAATTCGGAAAGAGGTTTCGCGTTAAGTGTCCAAAGTTTAACTTCACGAAGAGCCATCATTCCTTGACCATGGGAGGTTTCTCATTTTGAAAGTCCAAAATAAATGGGTAGATTATTTTTTGACGGTAGCAAATTGTGTGGTTTTCAATTTCCCACTTTTCCGCTGCCAGTTTCTGTTTACGAAGGAACTATTTCACCGTTTCGTGACTTCGAAGGCATTCCCAGGCTCGGAGTGATCATTATAACTGCTCCAGCGACAATTTACCGTTTCTTCCTGTGACTGACCATATTGTTCATTGGAAAGGAACGCCAGCCATCTTTAATAACATACGTGGTTGCGTTTTCCCCTCTCACTCGTAGCGAATATTACGATGGAGGAGGACGAATAAATTACACCATAGAATGCAATGGGGTAAAACGGTGACCAGCTCATGAGCGATAAACGATCTCTTCCCTCCTGGAATTTGGAAATGGAGATGTTTTACTGTAGATTTGACTTCCAAAACAATAAGTACTGTTAACGTAACCTTGTGGTGAATCAGCTCAGCGACCTCACATGAATGAAAAGGGCTAGATGTACTAGAAAGATAGGGGAGAAAAGAAAATAATTAACAAAAGCTCATTTCATTGTTAAAAATAAATTGGTGCGCGTAACGGATAATAATTTTGTTAATTAGGGGAAAACGTGAGATAAAAGATAACTAAACAACTGTTATTTTCCCCCTTTGTGTGTACTTTTCATGTGCTTTGCTCCCACTTTGCAATGTGCTCCTCCCAGGCTGCCAAGGAATTCATATCGTTGGTGAATGCGTCGAGAGCGAGTCGCGGTTCAGGTCCGTTGGCATGGAATACGGCCTTGCAATTTCTGATGGCCCGTAAATGGGACGTCAAGCGAGCCTTCACGCTATACCAACAGCATGAAATTACGCGTACGCGAGAGGGACTCACAGCCTTCATGCCTCATATACTACCGTTGCGAACCGAATTGGAAACAGGCAAATTTACGGTCTTGGTAAGTCGATACTGAACTCGAAGGTGGGGGGAGGGGGGCTTCTAATCCCCCCTCCTTTTCTTTCGTTCTGGCTTTCTCAAATGTTTCTAGTGCTGCACCGTACCTATAGCTCATGTTGGGACGAAGAGTACAGTACATGTACTGTACGTGACATAGATAGTGTTTATTAGCGAGAGGGATTTACGCGAGAGACTTTTATTGGACACCTAAGAAATTGGTGCACTGATTAATTACGACAGGAAACTTGAAATAGGTAGTTGGTTAGGATTTCGGGTTCTTGGGTACAGTAAGGGGTCTGTTTTAGGGATAAAAGAAAGGCATGATGAGTACTCATTGGACGCAGAAAATTACAGTACTATGGGACACTTTGTGAAATGAAGCCGTAGGAATGGTTTATTGAAAAGAATGGGGAATGGCACCGCGTAAGTCGAGGCTAGTACCGGCGAAATGTGTGGAAGGGTACCGCGTTAAACGAGGAAAGAAGGGGTATGGAGATTTTTTTTCCTCCAATTGTCGGTACACCGTAGAAAGCTTTTAAAAACTATATTGAGTACTTGCTAGGGTTTTAAGGCCCCGGTATACACAAATCCCTTATGGGCGAATAGCATGGGAAGATTTCAGACACCATAATTTGAAAACGGTCAAAATTTCAAAGATATTGTTTCGATTGTAAAGTTGCTATTAGTGATGACTAGTACACAACATCGAGTTTTTGTGAAAAAGGAGTTTGATAAATTTGTAAACTTTGACTGAATGTGTGCTACTTTCTTAATATACAGAAAAATGGAAATCGGGCAATGTAGTGCACTAGCTCTGATTTTTTAAAGTTTTATGATAAAGAGAAAAAGAGGTCTGTTTGGTAGTTTTTGTGATATTGTGTATGAAATTTCAAGGTTTTGTTTGATTTTATTATGCATTACCGCTATCCAGAGTTTCTGTTTGACTTCGTTTTGCTTCTGTTATAAGTCACTTGAGCAGACCTACCTTCTAAGAATAAAAGCGTGTCCCTATCTTTTATTTTTTAAAAATTTCGGAAGTTGTGTATACCGGGGCCTTAAGAGATTATAGTGGGACGTCTGTGGAGTATGTAAAATTGCGATGAGAAGTTAGAGCGAAAGAGAAGATTGAATAGTTTTTTATTATTTTAGAGGTGTTCCGCATTCTATTAGGTTATATTTCTGCGTTGGTCACATTTTAGAGTTTTCACAAAGCGATTTCTTAGCAGTTTTTTAAAATAAAAATTGAAGGTGAGAGGTAGACAGTTCGAATGAAGAGAAGGAATGTGGAGTGCATAAGTTGAGCTTAATTAAAGAAATTGCTTGGAGTTAGAAGCTTTGGAAGCAATACAAAATTGGCCGTTGTCAAGAAATGAATATAGTTTTGTGTGAGTGAACGTTATTTTACATAGTTACTAGGCCTTTTTTAAAATTCACGATGTGCACATAAGTATAGAACGCGAAAAGGATTTAGATTTACAAAACGAGTCAACGATTTTTAATTTCGTTGATATTTTGTATAGCTATTACCCTTTTAACACTTGTGAATTTTGCTTGTGGAAGTCCTGTTTATTTGATATTGATTTTTCTTTTTACAGCCTACCCGGGATACCAATGGTGCAGCTATTGCTGTTTTTACAGCAAGATTACATTACCCTCAGTTAACGTCACACCAAACCACTCTGCAGGTAATTTTTCACTCTTTTCAAACATTTTCCTCGGAACAGGTATAAACGTAAAAAAGTGTACGGAGTTCTGTGATGGCAGCTAGAAATCAGTTTTTAATTTGCCGAATTTATTCCAGATGCCATTTAGAAAGTTTATTGGCAGCGCTTTTTCTGGCAAACCACTTCAGAACATAGCTTATTATTTCTCCTTTTTATGAGTAGCAAAATACTTCACTTTATGTCTAGAGTTTTAAACGGTTTGCTGTCTATGTTGGAATTGGAAGCATGTCGTCTGCAGGGCGCTCATAGTGCATTACTGATATTAACATGCTCGATAATGTGAAGCTTAGCGTGATTTTTTTTGGCGGTGCAACTGTCGCAGCTTTTGTTTGGTTTTCACTAATGAATTTGTGTGGTCTTAGGGCGTGGTATATCAATTGGACGTGGCATTAGAGAGCACCGAAACGCAACGATCCGGATTGGTCTTCATTTACGATATGACGGATTCCAAATATGCCAACTTCGATTACGAACTCTCCCAAAAAATCCTAACTTTATTAAAAGTAAGTTCTTCCATTGAGTACCTTTCCATAAAAAAAGCATATAAATGGATTCTTATCTTTAAAATGATCTAACTACTAGGCGTTCTAGTTCTGTATGTGAGAAAATTAAAGCTCGTGAATGCACAGTTATTTTAGTCATCACAGGGCATTTTTTTCTGTGACGAACTTCGGTGAGAACGAACCTTTCTGTCGTTCTGCGTTTTCTGTCTTTCAGGGGCTTCGTCACATCGAAAAGTTTATATTAATTGGCCGTCAGTTGCGAATGTCATAAACAGACGTGGTTATATTGACTCGTCAGATTATTAAATATTGTTCCACCACACATCTTCGGATTCACGAATAAATGTTAGGAATTTACCCATAAGGTGAATTGAATTCCTACAATACTGAATTAACTTGCTCTGCGACGAAGACGATGAAGGTATAAAGAAAATCGGGAAGTAGGAATGAGGAATCGCCCAAAGAGGAAATAATAAGCAAAACAAAAAGGATGTAATAAGATAGTGTTCTTCTTCGCTGTCCCACCTTCCTTTTTGCTTCAACGATATATTACATACCGTTACTAATGAAGAGGCTGGAAAGGTTTCTATGGCGATGACTTGATTACTTTCTCTTGCCTATCCCACATGAGTGTATTGTCCTCCGTATTGGCTCAGGAAGCCCTTTTAGTCGTTGTTTGTCTTCCATTGGCGATTGTTCCCCACTCAATTTTGGCACGTATAAAAATAGCTGTCAGAAATGAAAACAAGACGAATTGAAGAGCAAAAAACTATGTGAACCCGGCAGAAACGGGGTAAACCATCTAATAATCGGTGATTTCTGCTCTCGTCCCATTCTAGGGTGCTTATCCTGCTCGCCTTAAAAAAGTGTTAATTGTTACAGCCCCTTTATGGTTCAAAGCGCCTTTCAAAATCTTGAGACTTTTCGTACGCGAAAAGTTGCGCGACCGAGTCTTCACCGTCAGTCTCCCACAAGTAATTATACTTGCGTTTTTGTATTCAGTAATTTTTTATGGTGTTCGTTTGGTTTGTATTGTATTGTAACTTAACGCCGATTGAATGGTAAAGTATTGTGGAACTGCAAAGATGCCACCAAGTCTTTTTTTTACCAGATAATGGACAAAATCAGATTGCCATGTTTAGTGCGTTCAGAGCTTTTTATTAAAAATCCAGCACAGAATAGTGGAAAATGAATTGAGTTTTTTTTCTGCTTTTTACCTTTTAGCTATTCTTTTATGGTATTCTTTTATGCTATTTTTAGCTATTCTTTTAGCTATTCTTTTATGCCATTGTAGTGTACTTTCGTAATACTTTAAATAAGTTCCTGGGATAATTGCTTACTTCTTAACGAAAGCAATGTCAAAACAAAGCGTTTGGGGAAAATATCTTGAGCACGGTGGTTGCTATAATCGGGAGTTTCCATGATCGAGATGACAAAATCGTAATTCTGCTGGAGTATTTTTTTTTTTGCTGAGTCTTATTAAATTTTGTAGATTTTTTTCTTAAGAGATGTTCGTTTATTTTCTGGTGTCCTTTTGCTTTATTTCTAAATTGTTTTATTTTTATTCTTTTATGTTTGTTATTTCATATAGTACAATTTTTTTATGTTTTCAGTATTAATTGGTTGTTCACTGTAGTTGCCGTTACATTTGCCACTGGAAAGTTTGCCTACAGATTTACGAGGTCATTTCAAAGTCGATCATGCCGCGTGGCTCCGGCATTGTTTTAAATCAATGACCAATAAGTTGGGAGATTTATGCGACGTCAGTAGTCCACCACCGCCACCGCCCGAAGAAGAAGAGGAAGAAGGAGACGCAGCGGAAGAAGGGGAATCGGAAGACGAAGGCGAGGAGGAAGAGGACGGGGAAAACTTGAAAGAAGTGATTGTGAGAATTTTTTTCTGTTTTGTAACATTTTCTACGTTAATGGGAGTTTTGGGAATTTAAGTTGTCCTGAAAGTTTCTTTCTCTTTTCTGTTTCTCATTCTTTTTCTACCCGTGTGTCACCGAGAGACCGTGACGGAGATTTAAATACTTTTTTCTTGTATTTGCGGTTCTTTAGGAAACACCGGAAGTTGGAACGCTAATTTATGTCAATCAAAACGCCACTCCTTTAGTCACGTCAGAATTAAGTACACACAGTCTAACAGTCATGGGACAGGAAGGACCTGTAGGATCATTAGGTAAAAATTTATCTTTAGTATAATCGTCATTGTCGACTTTGAAGGGGAACATTGGCTAATTTATGGTGAAGTTTTTTCTTCTACTCCCAAGTTTGTTCTGTCGGAATGGTAACTGTCTTGAAAGAACAAAAAACAAAAGAACGAAAATCAATCGTTAAAGTTTGTCGTTTCATGGTAGAAAAGTTGCGAAGTGTTTTGGGACGGTATAGTAAAAAGATCATTTGTTTCGATTTTTTATAAGTCGACGTTTTGATTCTTTCAAAAAGTTTCAAATTGCGGATGCAATATTTTTTTTATAATTTTTGCAGCCAATTTCAAAGTAGTGGGTACGTTCCGCAGAAGTCGTTGCCTAAGGACATTAAATTGGTAATATAGTAATAAGGAACGTTAGAAACGCTAGCACTTCTTGCTCTGTGAGACAATAGTGAACGATTATTGCAATTACCGACTCGCGTTAAAAATTGCAATTTCTCCGTTTCCGAACATAATTATCTGTACGGATATAGTAAGCTTCGCATTGAACATGACTAGAACATCAATGATCAAATTTGTTCTAGCATTAACAATTTGTCAGTATATTCAAAGGGAAAAGCTTTTAGACCGATCCAAACATAAGTTTTAATTATCTTTATTCATGTAAATGAAAATAAGCTTCTTTGTCGACAGTATCTTAGTAAATGAATAGTGTTCTTTACCTTTTTGTCTTTCTGTTTGTGAGCACTAAAGTGGATAATTTCTTAGATCGCGCCTCGCCCCCTCCGCCCCCCTCTTCGGCCAGTAGTGGTTTTTCAGACGATGATTCGCTTCATTACGACGATGGGCGTGGCTTTAGCTTACAGGAGTTTGCAGAACACGTTTCCAAGAAAGGACGGAAAGACTTGTACGAAGAGTACGCGATGATCAAAAGCAGAGGACCCGAAGGCACATTTAACACCGCCAAGTAAAGAAGATGCTAACTTCCTGACCTTGTGTTTCGCCTTGTTCTGTTGCTCTCTCGGTTTTTCTTATTTTTTCCCCTCGTTCTTATCTTGTTTATTCTTTCTACGTGTCAACACTCCCGTGATTTCTTTTTTGTGTCCTCTCTTTCTTATTGTTGGCGTTTTTTGCTAAAAAAAGTGGCTTCTTTTCCTTTTCAAGGTTAAAATACAATTCCCACAAGAACCGCTACACAGATGTTCTGTGTTACGACCATAGTCGAGTCATGCTCTCGTTACATGATGGTGATCCCAGTTCGGATTACATCAACGCCAATTACGTGGACGGCTACAAGCAAAAAAACGCCTTCATTTCCACCCAAGGACCGCTACCCAAAACGTTCGGCGACTTTTGGCGCATGATTTGGGAGCAAAGTACAGTCTGCGTGGTCATGACTACCCGTACAGTCGAACGCGGTCGCCCCAAATGCGGCCAGTACTGGCCGTTACAAGAAGAAGAAGAAATGACCTGTGGCGATATCCACTTGGTCAACCTGGGCAGTGAACAAAGCGAAGATTGTATCCATACCGTCTTACACCTTGCCAACCTTAAAGTAAATCCATTGATGAATTTTCCGTTTGCAAGTTTTCAAATATACCTTAAACCTAAAGTTCTGGGCGCACAGAATTTGATAACTGCATTCTATTTTATTCGCGATTGCGCGATGCTTCCATGCTAGCTTGATTTATCTTTATTTCTACTTAAATTTGCGTATTTAACTTCAGTTTACTCTCTATTTGTATTGGAGCCTTTTCATCTTTTTTGTTTTTTCTTTATTTTGGTTGAATCTTTAATGTACAATATTTGGTTTAGTTTTCATTGTTTATTTGTCTTCTGCATTATGTGTGGGCTTTCAGTGTCTCGTTTCGTATATCCGTAATTTATTGAAGATTCAAGTTATGCTAATTTTACGAAATGACTGTAATGGGCTCTTTTTTATTTATTTATCTGTGCTCTTCTACTTGCAGACAAGAGAAACGAGAACGGTGGCTCATTTACAGTTCACGTCGTGGCCAGATTACGGTGTGCCCCATTCGGCTGGTGCGATGTTGGAATTTTTGGTGCGTATGCGTGAAGCACAAAGCAGTTTGACGGCCGCTTTGGGTGACACATGGGCGGGGCACCCGTTGGGCCCACCTATAGTGGTACATTGTTCGGCCGGTATCGGGCGAACGGGTACTTTATGCACTTTAGACATTTGTCTCCGGCGATTGGAGGAAGTAGGGACGGTGGACGTTCAAAGTACAGTGGAGAAAATCCGGTCCCAGCGAGCGCACTCCATACAAATGCCAGATCAATATGTATTCTGTCATTTGGCCATTTTGGAAGCCGCGTTAGGAGCGGGGCTTTTGGATGGTGTCGACCTAGCAAATTTTGAAGACGATGTGAGCGAATCCGAATGAGTAAACGATCCGACAAAAGACAAGAAAAACCAAGAAAAGAATGGAAAAAAGCGGTAACGCGTTCAGCGATAAAGAAACGTGCAGTTTACTGCAAGGAGCGAAGTTTTTTTTTACAGAAAAGAAACATTTACTCTTTTTGTCGTGTGGTATGACTGTCGTTAGGTGAAGAAGGCGACAGACAATTTGTATATAAAAATGGGTAAGTTTGTTTTCTGAATCATGCTCTCCTTTTTTAAAGAAGAATCAATGTTCGTCCAATTCTTCCCGGATGTTATATTTGTTCTTTTGACTGTCATTTTATATACATATTGAAAAGTGGGAAAAGTGGAGAAATCTTTAAAAAAAGCCAAAGACTGATGTCCATTGTTGGTGGACCTATCGTGTTTGTTTTGTCAATTTTTTTGACCCCGCAACATTACCCCATATCGTGCATATACAGTACTGTAATTTTCACAAGTATCCTGGTTGAAACAAGAAACGATTTTTTGAGCATTTTCATTTTAGATTGTTTTATTGGAAACAAAAAGATTTGTTTTCATTGTAGTCTTACACATTTTTGATTCCCCGTCTCCCCTCCTTACTATGTGACCGTTTATTTTAAGGCATAAACATCTTTTATTTTTGTTCGTTTTGTAAGTGGCGAAGAATCTCCGCACAATTTGTATCAGTCTGACGGATTATCATTGTTGGAAATGAGAGGCATTGGAAAGCGCATTAAAATACAAGTCGTCTATTTATAAAGAAAACTTATAGTGATGCAACGTCATCTTGCAACTGCGAAATGGCTGGGAAACTAGATATTCGAAAACTGTTTGAGATAGTTACTAAGTTAAAAGGCAATGGACACAAAAAAACAACTTTATTTTATAAAAGAAGAGCGAGAAATGTAGTTTCCGGATATAAATGTCTTCTTCTTAGGTGCGAATTACTAACAAAACTTACTAACAACAACTTTATTGACAAAACTTATTAACAATTAACAACTTTATTAACAGAACTTATTAACAATTAACAACAACTACAAAACTCGCCGGATCAAAAAACTTGCCCCGGTATACACACCCGTCTTATGGGCGAATGACATGGGGGATTCGGGGGATGGTTTCTCAATAATGGTTATGTATATTCCAAATAAATGTTGGCAGCGAAGTTGTTCTTATTGATATGTAGTGCACATGTTGAAGACTTTTTAAAAATATTATTTAATTAAATTTCAAAACTATCGGAACATTTTGACACGTTGTGAAAAATTTAAAAAATTTAAAATCTCGCGTTTTTGTGCAGTAGGTATGTTTCTTCTTTATTTTTTAGGGAAAGCAAGATTCAAATCGGAAGAGTAGTTTTTACGAAATCTTTACTAGAATTCCCAAATTTTAGTAAATGATTTCGTAGAAACAAATCCTCCTATTTGAATCTTGTTTTCACCAAAAAATATAGAAAAAATATACCTACTGCACAAGAAAGCTAGATATTAAATTTTTCCGTATTTCAAAATGTGAAAAATTTCGCCTAGAGTTTTTAAATTTAACGTAAACATATTTTTTTACAATCTCTATCAAGTGCACTAGATATTAATAAGAATAACTTTATTGCCAACATTGATTCGAAATTGACTCAACCATTATTGAGAAACCATCCCCCAAATTCCCCATGTTATTCGCCCATAAGAGGGATGTGTAGCCTATACTGGGGCCTTAACAATAGCCTGACCCCTTAAAGTTCACTATATAATGTTAATGATACGATCCCCCAGTAATACTGCTGTTTACAAGTTTGGTTATAGCCCAGCAGCTTTTAGCCTGTTCATGAAAGCCTGTGAATTATACGTTGCCCTAGTTAAAAAAATCGCACCATTGCGGCAAACGAGTCAGACGCTGAACGAAACCACTCTTGCTGATTCCAAGTACCCGAAATTTCTGATTTTCACTATGCATGCAATACTAGGTAACTGCACGCTTAGGAAGCAACGAGTACTTGAGTAATTTACGGTCTGAAACTATGCAAATCTCTTTGGCTTTACAGCGGTGAAATCAGACGGAAATTCCTTCGCGACTTCCAAACAAAGGAGGTTGACTTTTCTGTCAATTTTCTACAAACGCAAGTGAAGGCCCAGTTATAGCACTTTTGCTAAAGGATTTTCTGACTTCCATTTTCGCAATTGTATTCAGGCGCGTCGCTAGTGGGCTTTTTTTCGGCGGGTGGATTTTATCGACCGTACTATGAATTTTTCTATCAAGTAATATAGTATTGAATCAGTTATTAAAGTAGTATTTCAACTATCTAGTATTTGAAAACACACTTTCAGATCTTAAGTTTTACCGACGACGACCGAAATTTTTATCGATTCGGCTTTTTGAACAAATATTGCCCCCCCCCCCCCCCCCGTCGCGACGCCCCTGATTGTATTCTGCTATTTTGTTTGAAAAAATATACATTTTATTTTATTTTATTTTTACCCTGATCGGAGGATTTTTAAGTATTATATCTTGTTCGTGGCAAAGTCAAAATCTTAAATTAGAAAACGTTAAAAAATCTAAGGAAACAATGAGAATTACGTTGAGAGTGCTACGTTTCCGATGAACAGGAAGGTAACAAAAGGCTCATTATACCATGTATATTTCAAAAATGGGGAGCACATTAGTTTTGCGATTAATTTTCATGGTCGATGTACTGATAAAAATACGAGCTATACACGGTAAGACACGGGATTTGGATGTACATGAAATAGCATGACACATGCTTAAAAATTGTACGGCATTCCTCGTCCTCCATCTTCTTTGTCCATCTTTTATATCAAAAAGCAATTCACGAACAGCAGTTTCATGGATAAGTTAAAAGATTCCAAATTTCTACTAACGCGCATATGTGAACCTTTCTTTAATGACCCTCATTTCTGTAAGGAGATTTGGCGATTGCTAAGATTCTTGATTCCAATCGAGGACCGTTAAGAGCGTTTTCACAACCTGGTACCAAATAGGGCCACGAGCAAGCATTAATGGCTGGGTCGAAGACAGTACCATCCTCGCATTGATACTGGTAAGCAATCCACGTATCTCCATCAGCGACGCATTGGTAGAAGATAGTACAATCGTTCGGGTCAGCCACCAGCCCTTCCTTCTTGCAAATGTCACTTGGCGGCGGAGCAACCGAAGTCGTTGGTTTATTCTGCAATATTATTTTCAGAATTTAAATAACTGGGAAGCAAAGGCCGTGTTCACACTACTAAACATCTCTCAAGAATATACGTCCTGCAGCGTGGAAAAGCTACGAACATTTAACTTACAGTTGAAAGAGAAGGAGCAGAAGGATCTCTAGTAGTTGTAGTCGTAGGTGGATGTGTGGGTTTAATTATGTCGCCGTTAAGACCCAAATTGATCGTCATAAGAATTGGATACTTTTCCCCATGACACTTGCCGTGAAAATCGTCCGTTTCAATAGACCAAATCATTCCACCGGCTAGGTCGTAGCTTTTGATGTAATCCACCTTGTGAATATCAAGAGTTAGCTTCTCTGTTATTTACACTAATATGTTTTGAACAATTTACTTTAACTTGGATGGACTCCCTGTCATCCCAACCCATCCACCAGTTGTTGGAAGGGTTGTACATGTAAGGGGCTTTAACGTATGGATCTTTGACATGAACCCATTGCGATGCCTCTGTCGAAGCCCTTGCGCAAATCTGTGAAGGTGAAGTAGAATTGCCATTCGTTAAAAGCGAATTTACATTTTCTTCACAAAGTTTTGATCCTTGGCTACCGATGAGCAACGTATCAAAATGTGCAAAGTTCGCACTGTACCTCATTATAGCCCCAAATGCCGGCTTCTTGCGTGTAGGGTCCTGCTGGTATCCCGACATACGCGGGAGCGTAGAATCCAGTTTGGTTTGAGTCGGCCAATACAAACCCACGGCCGTAGGTGGGCATTCCCATTACCAATTTTTCTTTTGGGGCTCCTAGTTGCAACCAGTAGTTGATAGTGTAGTTCTAAAATAGGAAGAAAACATGAATAAGGTACGTTGGGTACTTTAAGCCATTAATTACGATATTCAGGTAGATGTTGTCTCCAGTATCTTGAGGACCGGCGAATAAAGGTGCATTGTGACCAGTGAAAGTCTCCCAAGCTCCGTGGTAATCGTAAGTCATAAGGTGGATATAATCAAGGTACCTAATTTACATTCCATGTAAGTATACTAGTAATGGAAAGGGGGTACGTCCCGATTCTCTTACTTGCTCATTTCAGGTACGTCATATGCTGGGTCGACAGTAAATTTTCCAGCCGATACCGCGGCAGTTAGTAACAATCCGTGAGGCTCGAACGCGTCTTTTAATTCTCGGAGTAAAGTAATGTAATTTACCTGTGATACAATTTGTTTTCTTATTTTCAGAAACTTAAAACATCAATCACTGCAAATGTTAAAGGAAATCTTGGAAAAACTTTATCACCAGCATTATGTAGTATATCTTAGCATCATATGATACGTCAATATACCTTCATTAAAAACTTAAAACATTTTTTTAACGGTGTTTGAGAAATCGACGTACTGAATTCCCCGTATTTTGCCGCGTAAGAGGTAGTACGTTATATATAGATATATATCGTGGTGTAAAAGACATTGATATTACGAAATTCCGTCAAGTGAACTGTACTTAATAAAATGTCCCATACCTTATCTTCTGGCAGGCCGCCTCGGTTAGCCGGATACTCCCAATCCATGTCCAATCCGTCAAAGTTGTATTTCAGCAAAAGCGCCACGGTGCTATCGATGAATGATTTGCGTTTGGCGGGATCGGCAGCCATCTTTATACAGACATGATTGGTTTTCACATACTCAATTATATATTTCAATGCTTGAGACCAGAGCACTTACTTTGGAATACTTTTCGGAACCCTCGTTCCACCCTCCAACACCGAGAGTGGTTTTCAAGAGGGGGTTAATCATTTTTAATCCTGTAAAGCGTTCGTAAGCACCTCTGCCCCAGTTATCATAAATGTCGTTGTAAGGATCCATGATAAAAATGGTGTTATCGTAACTTTGTAAACCCGCGAACGCGTACACCAAGTGGGAACATATATACGGGTCAATGTCTTCTACATCGTACTGACCATCGCCGTACCGGTAAACCGCCCAACTCGAAAAGTAGCATACAACGATCTTTCTATCTCCTATTAA
Source organism: Triops cancriformis (assembly GCA_020615345.1). NCBI lineage: Eukaryota > Metazoa > Arthropoda > Branchiopoda > Notostraca > Triopsidae > Triops > Triops cancriformis. The sequence goes on along the minus strand of JAHZNP010000521.1, from coordinate 10,773 downwards.
TTTTGTATGTGGGTTATGGCTTTCTATTTTAACAATGAGTAATTAACTACAATATTACCTGCTGCCTCTGTGGTTTGCGTACTCAACAAAAGCGCGCCGAAAAGGCCGAAAAGGAGCAGCAACGTTTGATTCATCCTAACAATGAATATAATATAGTTAGAGCAATATTTAGTAGTGAGAGCGTATTAAGAAATCGCCGTCATGTAAACTAGCAAATTGTATTTCCAAGCAGGAAAGAATCAACGGTAAACAGAATTTTGAACAGAAAATTTAAACCTTTATGAAATTTTTTAATGAAAATATTTGTAACTTTATTGAACGAAAAAGTAGAGTTTTAATCGTGAAAACTTACAAAAGTTGATTTTGGAAATTGTGAAAATGTAAACTATTAACTTAAGCAATGCAAACGTTTTTCACAGAGAGAAATGGTAATGACATTCAGTGTGGGAATAAAAACAACACAACAATGGCGTCTATCTATAAAACAGTCCCTGGCATGATGGTTAACAGTACTTAGTTATATGAGTATTTAGTAATCGTCAATAAAATATTATATGGCGACAGTGCGTATAGTGACAACTTTGACGTTCTGGTCGTAAAATCCTGAACGTTTGAAATGAATTACCTACGAGAATTAAAACATGGTTTATTAAGAATAACAATCTCATCGGAAATGTTACACATTTTTCATACTGTATGGTATTCAGACTTGTTTCGCATATTATAAGTAGAGCGTGTATGTGTTAAACATATCTTAAATTAAAGTTTGAAGCCTTACTTTACGTTCGATAGAGTTAAATTAAATAAACTTACCTTAAGTTCGCATACGTTACAATAGGCTGAAATTGATGTCACCAGAACTTTCAGCAACTAGTGCAAGACAACTGATTTCCAAGCATTCGGTCTTTCGATTATATTGTCAACGGCCTCCCACGGAAAAAAAATAAAGCAGAGGAAAAAAATCACTATAGATTAAGAGACAGCTTATCAATTTTAAGATACGGGGTTCCTTTCATTTTAAGTGTTCCAGTTTCCTGCAGGTATAGAGTTATAAACTTGTAGATATTTCATATCCATTGCTTACTCATTTGTTTGTTCAAAACAACCCTAAAAAATAAATTGTAGTCGACAACTTGCACGAGGGGGATTAGGCCCAGAGATGAGATCAGAGCCTACTGAAACGGGAGATGAGATCAGAACATGTTAACGCTTTCAAATACGACGGATAAAATGCGAAATGTTACATTATTATACGGACAGATAAGATTCAAAGTATACATTGTGTGATTGTATAGGGCAAAGCTGTCTAACGTTTGACCCGTCGAGGGACATGAAACCACACAAGCCCCCACCGGGGGGCGGTACCCAAGCTTCGTACCCAGGGTGGGTTAGGATTAAGCACTCAGAACAACCCTATCCGTCGTTTACTTGAACACATTTTTATGTTATAAACAACGGAAATATTTGCATAAGAGTTACGCAATTGACTGCAATTACATTATTAATGTTTACTTGATTATCTGTGTAAAGCAGTTCTTCCTAAACTGTAACACAAAATTCGCTTATGTGATGTTTTTTCTTTCCTTAATTAAGTTTAAACACTCGAAGAAACAACTCCGAAAAGAAAAGTACAAGTTAGGTGAAAGATATGCTGTTACCGAAAGAAAATTAATTTTTCGCAACTTTTGGTACTTTAGCCCAGGTTTGCGAAGTATTAGGGAGACATTTGACTTCCGTAACGGTTTCACTTCGTTGTAAATTTGAATGGGAAGGCTATCCACTTGTTTCGTTGACACAAATATGCGAACGTCAGTGGTAGTTTAATTTTGGTCTTTTTGGAAAGACACGTTGTCTTATTTACACGTTGTCTTATTTTTATAGACACGTTACTTTTCTGGGCACGTTCACGAGAAAGACCACGAAAAATTGGTCTACACTGCATTAGAACTATTCCTGGATTGAAAAGACGTGTAAAAGTTATTTCTGGAGTCTTTAATCCATTTTTTTAGTAAATCTTTTGAAGTAGTAAGCAAGAAAGGCACAACACACAAAATTATTTGCCAGAGCCGGATTTAATACTTGTTAAAGAGTAAGTTCTATATGACAACTTTATAAACCTAGTGTGGCAAACGAGTAGCTTGTTTATTCTAATTAATTGATGCTGTATTCCTATTAATGTAAGGGCATAACGAGAACTGCCTTTGTGAATTTCGCATTGCATCAAAAAGAAATTGTGAATAATTGCCGTTTCCAAATATGTATTTTAAATTCATCCATGTGAAATCATTTTGTGATCCTACAATCCTACTGATCTGGTACGAAGGATCTTGGTCCATGGTATGTTGCTTCGGATTCATCGTGAAATTTTTTGGAAAAGCCTGCAGTTATTCTTCCTGGCTCTAACTTCAAAAATGTTTCATAAAACACATCACTTCCATGAAAAAGGCATGGTACACTTGATAAAATAAAATGCACGGAGTTCTCGTGGAAGTGGTCGGGGTCCGGAAAGGGGTCCCTTGGAGTCCGGATCGGCCCCTGGAGCCGCCATTTGGACAGCCCTGATATGGGGTATTTAGAAGAATGTTAAAGGCAAGATAAAAAGATATAGCAGTGTAAATCTACGCATCAAATTTGGGAGGAAATCTTTCCCCTAAGACTGCTAAGGCTAACGAATGGGTTTAGGTCATGTGAAACATGTACTATCACAAGATAAGAAATCTCATTCTCAGGGCTTAGTTCCGGTAGTTCAGGAAATCGTGCGGCAGTGGTGCGATTTGCTTCGTTTTTTCATGATTAAACCAATTGAAGAGGTTCCTGCATTAACTTATCTTAAATATGTTGACCAGGAAGCATTACAAAGACATCCACTTTGCGTCACAAATATTCTTTCGTCATGAAAGATGCGTAGTTGACAATGTGGAATACAGGATTTTAATACCGATCCCATGAGCCAATTCATAGCTTCCTGTCATTAGTTCGTAAACCGGGAATTTGCACACAAATGATATGATTGTGAGTTACTCACATTCATATTAATGAAGGACTACTTGTTTGTGAATTCGAGCTCTTCAAATATTGGCTGTAAATATAATTTATAACATCATTACAAAAATAAGAAAATTTTCCAGCCAATGTAAGCCTAGCGTTAGCGTAGTCTACTAGCGAAAAGGGTAAACGGTCGTCAAAGATGTGGTTGTTTTTCCATTCCCGCAAGATAGTGCTCGGGATCTGTCGCTTTGACGTGAACATCGCTCTACGCTTTCTTATTTTCTCGTGTCAACGTAACATTAACTCTGTAAGGTTTAAGTTCAAATCAGCGTTGCATTAAGTATTCTTTGCACTTGTTTTTACTTAGCCAATTTAACGAATTAGACCCTCGGACCCATTTGTTTACATAACCTGCTCGGTCTTTCCCGAATTTATTGATCTGATCGCCCGAAAGTTTTGCCGAACATTCACAACATTCAATTGCGGAAAATGAGAGAGAAGATCCAATGAATCCAGAGAGTTACATACTTCCGTGCTCACGTTCAGCGTGCACGTGTTTCGTATCTAACCCACTAACTCACTTTCTTATCATTTGTTTATTGAGAAATTTAAATGTGCGGTACCGCAGCCAAAGGGTCAGTTCATTTGTTTAAGATAAGAATTGTACCTAAGAGATTTGTTAATCTCCTATAGAAATGCACGTTATGGTAAACACTGTAATGGCGATCGTAGTAACCTCCATCGAACTCAGCCCGGCTTATTGCTGCATCATACCCCCCCCCCCCTTGTTTGGTCATAAAAAAATCCACTGGAAGATATATTTAATATTTCTTGTATTGTGTATCACAAAGTTGTAGAATTAAAGACATCAGGTGCCTTAAATAATAAATGTCAGTACCTTTTTTACTGACATACTGCCAATTACCTGACCACTCTTAACAATATCAACAGAAAGCGAATTATTTTGCGCGAACAACTATCAGATATATGGTTTGGTACTCAATTGAATTAACGGAAGAAAGTTATTTTTTCTATACATAACAGTATACGAACAAGAGCAGTCGTTTTATCTTGCAAAAGAATTTTCACAGCCGGGTACCAAATATGGCCATGTACACGTGTTGGTTACTGGATCGTAGACGGTGCCAGCTTGACAGTGAAAAGTGTAGATAATCCACTGATCACCATTGGCTACGCACTCGTAAAAAACTGTACAATCAGTAGGATCTCCGACAAATCCGGCCTTTTGGCAAAGGCCGTCTGGAGGGGGGGCGTTAGTAGTGGCTTTCGTCTAAGGTCAAAAACCCACATCAGTACCACCGTTCCCTAATAACTCAATGTTGGACACTTACTGTTGCCTCTGTCGGAGCAGTTGGATCTCGAGTTGTTGTAGTCGTTGGAGGATACGTGGGTTTTATAATGTCTCCATTAAGCTCCAAATTGATCGTTGTAAGCAGTGGGTACCTTTCACCGTGGCACTTACCACGGAAGTCATCCGTTTCGATGGACCAGATCATTCCGCCAGCAAGATCGTAGGCTTTAATAAGATCCACCTAATACCAGATTTAAAGGAAAATAGAGTGAAACAACCGTGAGCTTTATAAACAATATAGTAATATAGTAATAAGTACTTTAGCTTTAAGGGATTCCTTGTCATCGTACCCGATCCACCACCTGTTACTGGGATTGTACGCGTAAGGGGCGTTAGCGTATTGGTCCCGGACTATAGTCCATTGACTTTGTTCTGTTAACGCTCTTTCGCAAATCTGGAAGAGGAGGAAAACAATAGATATTACTTGCATGATACCAAAGTAAATTATGTTTCACACCTCGTTGTAGCCCAAGATTCCAGCTTCACGCGTGTAAGGACCAGCCGGTATTCCGTTACTAGCCGGTGCATAGATTCCATTTTGATCTGCGTTATCCAAGACCCAGCCACGTCCGTAAGTTGGCATCCCGATTACTAATTTCTCTTTAGGGGCTCCTAATCCGAGCCAGTAGTTTATGGTAAAGTCCTGTAAAACGAAGACGATGGGTATTGGTGGTCAAACAATAGTTGAAAAGTAATTAATTGTACTAACAATGTTAAAGTACTGGTAATCGCCATCGATATCTCCGGGATTTTGATACATGGGCGAATTGTGACCAGTAAATTTATCCCATGCCCCGTGGTAGTCGTAACACATAACGTGGAAAAAATCCACATACCTGATATGTAAGATAACATTGAATGTGTTGGTCGAGTGAAGTTACCGAATACGGGATTTACTTGCTGATTTCGGGTACGTTATAGGCCGTATCAATAGTCGGCTTACCAGCCGATACGGCTGCGGTTAGGATCCATCCGTGAGGTTGGAATGCTTCTTTCAATTCTTTTATTAAGGTAACATAGTTTTCCTTAAAATAAAATATATTGAATTATTAAATTAGAAAATAAGTACTCTTTTAGATTTATACTTTATCTTCTGGTTGGGCACCATCGCGATTCGATGGATATTCCCAGTCCATATCCAAACCGTCGAAATTGTATTTCAACAGCAGCTTCACTGTGCTGTCAATGAACGATTTACGTTTCGCGGGATCCGCAGCCATCTTTGAACAACGTATGTATAGATTTTCTGAAACTAGGCTTTCTTGTACTTACTGTCGAATACTTTCCAGATCCTTCATTCCAACCACCAACACCTAGGGTGGTTGTGAGGACGGGGTTGATCTTTTTCAAGCCAGTGAATCGTTCGTAGGCGCCTTTGCCCCAGTTGTCGTACACATCGTTGTAAGGGTCCATTATGTAGATGGTGTTGTCGTAACTCTGTAAACCCGCGAAGGCGTACACCAAATGGGTACACACGTAAGGGTCGATGTCTTCGACATCGAATTTGCCATCCCCTGGCCGGTATGTAGCCCAGCTAGAGAAGTAACATACCACTCTCTTCCTGTCATCCACTTAAACAGCAGAATTTATTTGTAAACTTCTGAGCTGGACGGAAAAGCTCACTTACCTTGTTCACGTTCTATTGCTTTACGCTCGATACCAAGAGCAATACAACCGTAAAAGAATGTGAATAGTAAAATATCCCTCATTTTCTCAGCCCGAGTGGAAATTCTTGGAAAATGTTCCCTGTTACGGGCTTTTTCGGTATTGCGGTGAAGTTCTTACTTAGGATTTGCAATAACGATATGTTATTAAGTAGAACTTGAAATGCCCGTTTTCTTGGAATCTGAGCTGTGGATCTGAAGTGTAACCTTATCGATTAATGGAGCACTACTGCAATTCGGGCTCAAATAGCAGTGGGTTATAGTGTATCGGAAGACGCGCGTGAAAAGAAAAGGCAGGCATGAGATATCTTTAAATAGAATATTTGTTTTACGATACGAAATAAGGCGATATGAAGGGACAAATGCCAAAGGTTCATCTTGTATTTATCCACTGCTTTCTCATTTTTGAGTTTGAACAATTTTTAATATAGTCATACCGAGTATAACTTTTTCAACGTTGAGAGCTAGATAAGTCCAAGGGCATAAAAACTGCAAAACAATCCAGTTGAGCGAAAAACAAGCCCTTCAACCTACTTCATATTATCAGCTAATGATACGCTGCATAAAGGAGATAAGAGCTGTTCCTATGGAGTAATATTTTATTTATGAGGGAAGATTCACGTGTCATTAACCTTGTAAGGCGGATGGTTCGCAGTTCCGTTGTGTGGAGATAAATAAATTTTTCATTTTTCTAAACGAATTTTCAGTATCGCAATACGGTATTTTCTATTTTTTATTTCGTTCACAACTATCAAATTTTCCGTGTGTCATTAGTTTCATTGTAATGTTTTTTGACCTTAACCCCCTTTGACCCTAACTATTTGACCGCAACTTCTGTGACCTGAACTTCTATTGATCCTCACCTCCTTGACCTTAACTCTCCGCTTTGTCAACGTTTGTCCTTGCTTGCTATAAATGAGTGAAGTTTTTCCCTACAAGTCAGTCTGTTCTAATACAGTTAACTCCACGATTCTCAATAACCGTGTAAAATACAAGTAGAAGTTAGTATAAACTAAAGTCAACTTGTAACAGATTCACACAAAGCAGGAAACCATTAAGCACTCGTAATCCCATCTTTTGTTCAACACGTGGCTGGCCTTTTCTTATTCTCTTACCACGGGTTGACAATTGGTGGGAAGTCTCAAACATTTTATTTTCTAAAATTTTTGGTGCCGTGACCAGGATTATGGCAAATGTCGCCATATTCAAAGAGAGCGTGGCTCTACTCTTAGAGGAGACTCGGATCAAAAGTAACACCCACGGCTTTTTTGGCTTTCGCTCGTAGCACGAACATAATTATCATCTGAATGGATACCCATTAGACGCAGGTGTATCTCAGCTCTCTGTTAAGCCAATGTTTGCTTTTCAAAAATGTACAATAAGATAGAACCAGCCTTCAAACTAGGAGGATCTCGTGCGTTACTACCGGATAACCCGTTGGGTCAAAAGTAACGTCTTGTTTAACGTGCGTTGCCCCATAAGAAACTTTACCGATCAAATTTCTAATGTTACACCTTACAGATCGTAATGAAAACACACAGGTATAATCTTCACCACTAGTAGGACATTTCAGATGTGTTTCTGTCAAGAATCTGTGTTTTAAGAAAAACTAATTAAAAACAATAGAAATGCAACGTCGTAAGTGGTTGGCGCGAGTTGCAGAGGCGGCAGCTTCAAATGCCACAAGGCTGGAAGTGCAGCGTCACGCAGCGTTGCCGTATTTCACGACTCGTTCCTCATGGTAAAAAAATCGGCTGTAACAACCGTTTCGACAGGTGTCCTAGGACTTCTAGGTCTCTTGTAAAAAAAAGTAAGAAACTATAGCGTTTGAGCTTTTACTGTGTCGTTCAGTAGCGTTCGGTGAGCTTAAATAATATTTTTTTAATTTTTTTGGTAAGCTATAGTTAACGCAACGGGCAATAAAGTACCACCCGTTTTCACTAAAAAATGTAGCGAAATCAAATAAAGTTGATTATCTCGGTTAAATCTCAATCGTTTCACATGTAACTTTTTTTAAGGCTGCGTAACGGTATTTGACATGACCCTGTTTTTTTACAGCTATAAGAGACGTTTCGTTCAAAAGCTATGATTTTTGCTACTTTCGCGTAACGTTACTTTTGACCCGAGTCTCCTCTAACATTTCTACCAAGATTATGGCAAATCTCGCCATACTCAAAGAAAGCGTGGCTTTATTCTAGCATCGTTTCCAAGACTATGGCAAATTTTGCCGTACTCAAAAGAGAGCGTGGCTCTATACGGGCGTTTATCACCAGATTAAAGAATACCCCTCATTCCTATCTGGATGCGCCCACAACCCCAGTAGAAAAAATCTCTCAACTCCAGTCAATGTGACGATCCTCAACGAGAAAACCAAGCGAATTGAAGCCCTAGATAGCGACATCACACATCTCATCCAAGATGAAGATGAAGCCAATGCAGAAAGTGAAGCAATAGCCGATTACCACTTTGACTTAACTCTCGTCATAATCGACTAGGGAAGCACGATTTTCTTGCAGAGAATTGTCCAGCAAGAAGCATCCAATGTTACAACTGCCAGCGGGTTGGACATTTCGCAAAGCAATGCGAATCTAAGCGTCGCCAGCACAGACAACAACGTTGAAGTCCCTCATCTAGCCGAGCTGAGCCGATAAAAAGCGTCTAAATGAAATCGATGAATAACGAAGCCTCAACGGAATATCGCTGTACCATGCGAGTTACCGACACCGAAGGCCACAGCAGCGTCATCGACGGATGCGTGGACAGTGGGGCCAAAGTTAGTATAATCCCTTGGTCAAAATTCCAACGTCATGTTTAAGCTCCACTCCAGGCAACGATGACAAAAGTGAGCAATTTCGATAATTCACCAATACAGGGCCCGAGAGGGTGCTTCAAGGGCACCATTGAATAAAAGGTCGTCGGGCCTCCGTTATTCTCTTTGTGCTTGATATTACAGATGACGCCACACGGGCCACGGATAAAATTGACGCTTTAGGCCTAATTATTAATGGTCGAGACCGCGTCATCAGCTCAGTCCAAAAGAAGGAAGACCCAACCCCTCCGATGACTCCACCAAAAACGCTGAAGCCCAGTTCAAGCAATCCCAAGGAATCAAGAATTCTCGATGCCTTTCCCCAATTGAACAGATGCGGAATTGGCATTTTCCCTGATTTTGAACATCGTGAGATGCTAGCCCGTTTCCGCGCCGGACGTCCAGCCCCCAATGTCAAGTCTCCAGCTGAATTGCTGCTCAACCGACGTCCACGTCTGGCGTTCGAGCCCCGCAAGATTCCCGACGTCGTCAAGCCTCCTGAGCCTGCCGTGCCAACCAAAGCCCGCCGTCGCGTCACGTTCAACATCCAAAACACACCGCAAAAGTTCGCTCCATTGTTCAAGGTTGGTTAACAAGTGCGAGTCCGGCGACCATCATCCATGGTTAGGAAAGGCCAGTCGCCGTATAGCGCTGTTCTTACCGTAATCAAAATCATTAGAGATTACGTCTCAAACTTTCCGATGGGCAAGTGTGGAAGCTCGCCGTATCAGACGCTACTACCCTCCAGCAGTACTTAACATCCCTGTAGAGCTCAAGACTGACCCTTCACTTCGCCGTTCACATCACATTAACTTAGGCCTACCGCCACGCCGCTTCGCTGACTAACATATTCAAGAAGAGGATGATGATGTAAATGCCTAACCTTGTGGGTTCAACCTTGTATAGGTTTAACCCTTTCTCTAACATAGTTTAGCCCAGGGGTTCCCAAACTTTTTCGTTCGAGGACCCCTTAAGATTTTCCCATTTTTTCGCGGCCCCCTTAGTGAAAAGACAGTTCGAGCAGTAAATGGAACAGTATACAGATGGTAAAACAAGATTAGGAAAAAAGGAAAAAAATCACAACTGTAATTTTAATTGCTGTTCAACAAGTAATAATTGAAGCACAGAACAAAATTGTTACAAATAGCTAATGGGACGGGTGAGCCTGTATTTCACTGCACATTTTTTGAAATCTCGGAATCAAATTGGAAACAGCTACTCTCATCTCTTGTTCAACATTTATTTTTGCCCGGTATTTGCTTTTTATCACAGCTACCGCCGAAAATCCAGCTTCACACAAATATGACGTAGCAAAAGGAATCAGAACTCTCTGAGCTTTGGCACTCAGCTTTGGATATTCTGGTTTAACTGATAACCAGAACTCAGGAATATCCATAGTGCCAAATCTCTCTCTCAGGGTAGTATCACATGAAAGTTCAATAAGGCTTTCTTCTTCAGCCGAAATAAATTCGGATGGGGCATGCGCGTTGAAAGGGTCCTGTATCCACGAGTATTTTTCGATATAGTCTTCTTCAAAATAATGCTCGAACCACTTAATGAGCCGCGAAAGGTGTTCCTCGAAAACCGTTCTGATACTGACAGATAACTTAACTTTCTTCGAAATGAGAGATTGGTGCAATAAAGGAAAGCAGTCCTTTCCGTCGTCCTCGGCCATTTTTCGCTTCCATAATGCCAATTTTTTTCGGAACGCTGAAATCTTGTCGGTAAGTTTCAGGACATCCATGTTTCTTCCCTGAAGCGAGATATTAAGCGAATTCAGCTTGTCAAAAATATCGCACAGGTAGGCGAGTTTGACCAAAAAATCTGTTTCTGCAAAATTATCGGCAAGATCATGCTCTTCCTGAACAAGAAAAGCGTGCAACTCTTCACTTAACTGAAAAGTACGAAGGAGAACATTTCCACGGGAGAGCCACCGAGAA